>PVKE010010827.1:0-41632 GCA_004027555.1 Craseonycteris thonglongyai
AAAAGTATTAGAAGTAGGTGAGGAAAACGCATGTATATTTCTGTATCCCTCCATAATAGAAAGAACTCATGAAAATGGACCTAATATCAGGTCACTGGTTTGTTCCCTCAGGGAAAATTAGCCTATTAGAATCTCAGTTTGAGTCTCTGTTCTTGGTAAGTGATCAGCTGTGGTGAATGGAAACTCACATCATTGAGCAAATGCCTAACTTACATCAGACTTACCTATAAGTCTTACAAACAAGCACTAAAGAAGACAGAGAAACAGGTTTACTGGTGTTCATACAACAGGGTGTCTTAGACAATTGATTAATATCAGCATCCTCTGTGGTGGGTGTTCTTTGGGAGTCCTCAAATAGGAAACCATATCCTTACCCTGAGGGCACATTTTGAGTGTCTAATTACACATTGCTCCCCAGATCTCTTAGCACCAATCTTGTCCCATCTGTATTCCTGATGGTCTAGCCATGTCATTAGTGGTGTAAGTGCATATTTCTAGCCAGTTTTTCCAGGAAGTGAACAGATGCTCTGCTTGAAGTCCCACCCATGGAGGGGATTTAACATCGCCACTATCTTTCTGGCCTAAGTCAGACTACGATGCTGCAGTGGCCCATTTCCAGAATGTGCTAGTGTAATAGAAACATATATTAAAAACAAGAATGGTTTTCTTCTGTTGTCATGGAGAACTCTCCATGAGGTTCTAGGTATTGACCGAGAGAAGAAATACTTGATGGCATTGAATTCCTTTGAGGAATTTGGCCATGTTATCAGAGAAGGGTTACTGAGCAAATGGATACAAAGATTGTACCTCTAAATTTTAGGAAAGCGTATTAATCCCTGCTAAGTCTCTAAATGAGAACATGCTAGAACTTTCCTGGAAATTTTCATAGATAATAATTCTGACAGCATAATCACAAATGATTCCATTAAGAAAGAATTTTGGAAGGCATTAAAATATAGTCACCTTAAATGCTTGATAGAAAAAAGCAAGGTATAAGTTATAAACAAATTCTTAAAGATCTTGATGTGATTTTACAAAAAGAAAAAAAAAAAACTCTCTTAAGCTCAGATTGAAATTTTTTTTATAAAGCCTGAAAATAATATAATCAAGAATCAGTCACATTTCACATAATGAACTGGCATTTATAGGAGGAAGAAAGAAAACTAACAAAAGATGAGAAAGGTGATTTTAGTTATACTCACAGGAAGAAGAGCCAGAAAGCTGTCAACCACTCCTTGAGAAATACGGTATAATGCTAATGATGACACTGGGGGAAAATATTTCCTCTACTCCTGCTGTGCCATCTTTTTTCTTGTTGAAGAAAAGTCACACTGGAATAGAAAATTTAGCACTTGCTATTGATAAGATAAAATTCAAATCCAAAAAAAGAGGAGACATTGTAAGATAGCAACTACATTATTTTTCATATTCTACACTGTATGAATTAAATTCTGAGGCATGAAAAGATATGACAGATAAAATGCAGAATTATTGTCAATGAAAATTTGTAGAGAAGCATAGGAGAAATTAGATGGTCAAAGCATACAAGCTTTAAGGCCAAACAGAAGGCATATTCTGCAAACCAAGGAAATTCATGCCAGTTTTGAATAATTTTCCAGAGTCTATTAATGAAAGAACAGTGTTGAAACACCTATAAATGAGAATGGTGATGATGAGGAACTAATAGAAGATCATTAAATAAGTTACAGTAGGCTGGTTCAATTGTCTTTTTTGATATGGTTATGAGACTATAAACTTCAAAGAAGTGCTGAGTAGAAATGATTTTCAGCAAGCTGTTTGACACACTTACATGATATCCTATTGTGTAAAATGGAGACATGTGTATAGCCTGCCCAAACACGTGATTGAATAGAATCAAAGGACAATCAACAAGGCTCAAGTTCAAGTCATTTTGACATTTGACAAGGTCTTTGTCCCCAGACTCTCTTCTTTGCTGTGTCTCTATGAATTGGATGCAAACTTTGATAACATCTTCCCTAGACTTGCTCAGACATGGAGTTAGAAATAGTAATAGATATCCTCTATATTTTGAATTCAGCATTCAAAAAGATATCTGCAGACTAGTAGGATGGGTTAAATGCAAAAGTTTACCACTAAAAATGAATAGCAATGTACAGACAGAAAAAGGAAATAGTAGAGGAGAAACAAGGGAGAACACATATGACCAAAGGAGAAGCAGACTTTAATAGCATAAGGATGACAAAATAGAAATTTTAGATAGGGTAAGATAAGCGTAAACTATATTGTTGCCGATGGCTATATTTCATTACATTTTATGGCTGAGTTTAATATGTAACCTCTTTTTTATCCATTCATCCATTCGTGGACACCCAGGTTGCCTCCATATCTTGGCTGTTGTAAATAATACTTCAATGAACATATGAATGCAAATGTCTCTGTGAAGTAGCGTTTTTGGTTTCTTTGGATAAATACCCAGAAGTAGGATTGCTGAGTCCTTCTTTGTCTTTTGTTATAGCTTTTGTTTTAAAGTATATTTTTCTTGTATAAATACTGCTACTCCAGCTTTCCTTTTCCATATCCATTTTCATAAAATATTATTTCCTATTTCTTTATATTCGGTCTATGTGTGCCTTTCGATCTGAAGTGGGTCTCCCGGGTAGTATATGTAAGAGTCTTCTTTTGTATCCATTTACCTACCTTACAGCTTTTGATCAGAGCATATAATCAATTTATTAAGGTAACTGGTGATAGATAGGCAGTTACTGCCATTTTAATATTTATATCTTTGATCTTCTTTTCTTTTTCTTCATTAAGAAACAGGTTTAACATTTCTTGTAACATTGGTTTGGTGATGATGAACTCCTTTAACTTTTTCTTGTTTGAGAAGCTCTTTATCTATCCTTTGATTCTAAATGATAGCTTATCTGTGTACAGTAATGGTGGTAGGTTCTTGCTTTTCATTACTTTGAATATTATATGACAATTCCTTCAAACTTCCTTCCAACCTTCCAACTTCTGTTGAGTTGTCAGGTGATAGTCTTATGGGAGTTCTCTTGTTGGTAACTAACTGCTTTTTTCTTGCTGCTTTTAAGATTCCCTTTTTGTCTTTGAACTTGGGCATTTTATTATGATGTGTCTTGGTGAGGGCCTCTTTGAGTTCATCTTGTTTGGGACTGTTTACTTCCTGGATTTATGTCTATCTCCTTCATCTAGTTAGGGAGATTTTTCCATCATATTTCTTCAAATAGGTTTTCAATTCCTTATTTTTCTCTTTTCCTTCTGGTATCTCTATGATGCAAATGTTGTTACACTTGATATGGTCCTTGAGGGCCCTTATGCTATCCTCAATTTTTTGATTCCTTTCTTTCTTTACCATTCTGATTGGGTGTTTTCTGTTACCTAATTTTGTAAATCACTGGTTCAGTCCTCTGGTTTATCTAATCTTATGATTTCTGCTAATGTATTCTTTATTTCAGTTATTATATTCTTTATTTTTGTGTGTGTTTTTTTTTATCTCCATTTTATGTATTTTATTTCTGTGTTGAAGTTCTCACTGAGGTCATTGGGCATTCTTATAACCAGTGTTTTTTGTTTTGTTTTTTAAAATTAATTAATTAATTAATTTTGACAGAGAGAGAGAGAGAGAGAGAGAGAGAGAGAGAGAGAGAGAGATACAGAGACAGAGAGAGAACTGAACTGGGGGAGCTCCCAGTTCAGCTTATGGTTCCGCACGGGCCGGGGCCGGGATTCGATCCTTGGTCTCCGGCGCTGCAAAGTGAGCGCTTAACCCACTGAGCCATCCCGGCTTCCCCATAACCAGTGTTTTGAACTCTGCAGCTAGTAGATTGCTTGTTTCTATTTTGTTTATTTTTTTCTGCACTTTTGTTCTGTTCTTTCATTTGGGACATTTTCCTTTTCTTCCCATTTTGGCTGCCTCTTTGTGTTTGTTTCTATATATTAGGTAGAGTTGTTATGCCTCCTGGTCTTAATAGAGTAGCCTTATGTAGTAGGTGTCTTATGAGGTCCAGTGGCGAGGTCTTCCTGGTCACCGTAATTGGCTGCTCAAGGTGAGTCCTTTGTGTGTTTTGTGTGTGCTCTCTTATTGTACTTGAGCCTTGATTGCACATCAGTGGGAAGGATTGACCCTTGGGCTGATTGATGGTGAGGACTGGCCATGAATACAGTAGAGGAGCCATTGTGTGAGGGCTGACCCTGTGGAGTAGGATTCACTTTAGCAGGGCTGTGGTGTCGGCCCTATCTGCCCTTTGAATGTGTTGTGTAGGAGGCAGCTGGGTGGTGCTCCAATTTGGTTAGAAGTAGGCCTTGGGGAATGCTGGTCTTGGGGCCTCCTGGAAGGGGCCCTGCCACAGGTTAGTTAAGCTGCAGACTGTGTCTGCCTGGGGCCACCTGGAATGGGCCACATAGCAATTTGCAGATGGCCACCACATGTGCTGGCTTTGAAGGTACCTTGGAGAGGCTAAGTTGTAAACCGAGGCTGGCAGATGCCAGTGCTGGTCTTGGAGCTGCATAGCAAGAGATACTGGACACACTGAGGCCAGATGCTGCTTGTTGGGGGTTTGTGAACTTTTGAGAGATTTTTAGGAAAGCGTGAGTCTGGACAGGCCATTTGTATAAAGTGCCTGGAAATGGCGTGGGTGGACCTGCAAATTGTGTGAGACAGGGTCTCAGGGAATCACTGGGGTATAGTGAACTTTGTCAGCTAGGTTAATGGAGATTCAGGTATGGTTCCTGCCTAAGTCTGCACACTGGTAAAAAGAGGGCTCAACAAAGGAGCGATTCTTTCTGCCAGCACTTCTGTCTAAATGTAAGCTGCTCCTCTAACCCTTTCCCTGAAACCAGGTAATCCAGTTTCTCCCTGCATGTCCCTGGTGCCTCAGGCTGCTGGCCTAGTGCTGTAGTGCTCAGAGTGAGTCTGTCAGTTAGTCTTTGCATGGATCCTTCCAGAGGAGTGCTGGGACCTCCAGTAGCCCTCTCTTTGACTCAGCTATAATTTCTGCCCTTTGCACAGATAGAAGTGTGCAGACTGCTCTTCCTGGCATTGGAACCCTAGGATGAGGAGCCTGGTATTGAGCTAGGACCCTTTGCTCCTCTGGGAGAAACTGCACAACAAAAATATTACTCCTAAATTTTGACTGTCTCATTCAGGTGTGGGATCAGCCCGTTTTAAGTCTTTCTTTCTCCTATAAGTCTCCATGTAATTTCTCCTATTATCTTTAGTTGTAGGATTTCAGTTTAGCGAGATTTCAGGCAATGCTCAATGATGATTTTTCTATAATTTGTTTGTAATTTTGTTGTGGTCCTGAGAGGAGGCAAGCATAGCATTTACCTAATCTGCATCTTGATCATAAATCCTCTGTTGAGCATTTTTGTATCCATATTCATCGGAGATATTGGTCTATAATTTTCCTGTTCTGTAGTGTTCTCTCTCTCTCTCTCTCTCTTTCTTTCTTTAAGGTATCAGACTAATGCTAGCCTTACAGAATGAATTTGGAAGCATTCCTTTGTCTTGAAATTTTGTTTGGAATAATTTGAGAAGGCTAGGTTTTAATTTTTCTTTACATATTTGGTATAATTCACCTGTGAAGCCATCTGGTACTGAACATTTTTTTATTGGGAGGTGACTTTTTTAAATTACTAATTCAATTTTGTTACTAGTTATAACTCTTTTTTCCCCCAGATTTTCTGTTTCTTCCTGATTCAGACGTGAAATGTTGTATATTTCTAGAAATGTATCCATTTTTTCTAGTTTGTCCAATTTGTTGGCATATAATTGCTTGTAGTATTCTTTAATAATCCTTTACATTTCTGTGGTATGGGTTGTAAATTCTCAATTCTTGCATTTATATATTTTTTATTTTTTTATTTGGACACTTTTTCTTTTACTTGATGAATATGGCTAAAAGTTTATCAATTTTATCTTTTCAAAGAACCAAGTCATTTTTTATTTTTTTAGCCTCTATATAATATCTTTCTGTTTTGATCTATGTTATATCCTTCCTTATACTAACTTTGGACTTTATTAGCCTTTATTTTTCTAATTTTTTTAGGTTTAAGTTAGATTGTATATTTGAGATTTTTTTTCAGCTTCCTTTCTTTTTCTTTTTCTTTATTTATTTTTTGTGGTAAGTCTGCATTGCTCTAAACTTCTCTATTAGACCTGATTTACTGCCTCTTCATAGATTTTGGAACACTGTGTTTTTATTTTTATGTATCTTGAGGTAATTTTGATTTCCCCTTTGATTTCTCCACTAATTAATTGAGTGTTTAGTAGCCTCATTTTTAGCTTCTACATGTTTTTTTTCAGTATTCTTCTTCTAGTTGATTTCAAATTTCATACAGTTGTGCTCAGAAAAGATATTTGATCATATCAATCTTCTTAAATATATTGAGGCCTGTCTTTTAGCCTAACATGTGATCTATTTCAGAGATTGTTCTATGTGTACTTGAAAGAAAAGTTTTGGTGTTTTGGCTTTTTTTTTTTTTTTTTGGATTAAGTGTTCTGTATATGTGAGATTAAATCGATGTGATCTCGTGTCATTTGAAGTCAATGTTTTTTTTTATTTTCTGATTGGACGATATATTCATTGATGTCAATCAGATGTTGAAGTTTCCTTCTGTTATTGTGTAACTGTCAGTTTCTTTCTTTATATCAGTATTTATTTTATATATTTAGGTATTCTTATATTGAGTGCAAAGATATTTACAAGTGTGTATTCTCTTCTTGGATTGATTTCTTTATCACTATGTAATTACCTTCTTTGTTTCTTGTTTTAGTTTTTGTGTTGTCATAAAAAAAAAAAATCTCAGTAAACTAAGAATCAAGGAGAACTTCCTGAATTTGATAAAGAACATATGCATAAAACTTATGGCTGACACCATACATAATGCTGATGAATTAAATGCTTCCCTCCTAAGACTGGGAATAAGGCAAATATATCTTTTTCACCACTCCTATTTTACTGGAAGTTCTTACTAGTGCATTAAAATGACGTGGAAAACTAATGATGTACATACAAAAAAGAAAGAAAGTCATTTTTTAAAGAAATGAGATGATTAAGTTAAAAAGAAAAACAAATAATGGATTTAAAGAAATCTGGAACTAACAAGCCAAATGTATGAAGTTTGTAGAATGCAAGATGATTTTAAAAAGTTCATTGCTTTCTTATATACCAGCAGTGTATAATTAGAATATGGAAATTTAAAAAATAATTTACCATTGCACACAATATAATAAATTTCTTAGGTATAAATTTATCAAATTATATAAAGATACCATATGTGGAAAACTATAAAAATCTAATGAAAGGCATTAAAAACAATTCAAATAAATGAACATCATAAATTGAAAGATTCAACATTGTTAAGATGCCAGTTCTTTCCAACTTGATCTATAAATCAGTGAAATCTCAATCAGAAACCCAAGATGCTATATTTTAGATAGTGCCTAACTGATTCTATGGTTTTTATCAAAAGATAAACACTTAGAATAGCCTAGACACTAGTAAAGAAGAATAAAGTTGTAGGGGTCACACAACCTATTTTTTTTAGACTTTCTATAAAGCCTCAGTAATCAAAGCAGGTAATGGCAAAAGAATAGACATATAGGCCAGACTAACAGAATAGAGAGCCTAGAAATAGACAACCACAAATGTAATCAATGATCTTTGACAAAGGGACAAAGGAAATTCAATAGAGAAAGAATAATATTTTCAACAAATGTTTCTGGAATAATTTCACAAAATTAATGCAAAATAGATCATAAATATACATGTAAAATCTCAAACTTCTTAGAAAAGCACATAAGAAAATTAAGTAAACTTGAATTTGGTGATAAGCTTTTCTCTAGAAACACACAGTTCTGGTCTAATCATGAGAAAACAGCAGACAAATCTAAATTGGAGGATATTTTATAAAATATCTGACCAGTATTTAAAAAAATTGTTAACGTCATTGAAAACAAGAAGAGTCTGAGAGAAAAATGTTACAGCCAGAACAGACATGAAAACTAAATGTTATGTGGCATCCTGAGTAGGACCATGAAACAGAAAAAAGGACATCAGGATAAAACAGGAAATTTGAAGAAAATGTGAATTTTAATTAATTATATCGTATCAACATTTACTCACAAATTCTAGCAAATGTACCATTATAATAATGTAAGTTGTTACTAGCAGGGCAAATTAGATAAGGCACATGAGCACATTCTTAACCTCACAATTTTTCTTTAAACCTAAACCTGTCCTAAAAATACATATAATTTTTGGGAAAAAAACTGTACAAATCTAAAGTTTTAAGTGTGAATATTTACAAATACTTCTATTCAGATTAAGGGACTACAACATTTATAACAATGCTGATGTGGAACACAAAAAATAATTTGAGAAAGCAGTATGACCATTCTCTTATTGCCACCCATCATTAAGTAGATTTTTTCTTTTAAGACTTATTATTATTGCTTTTTTGACAGAGAGAAAGACAGACAGAGATAGACAGAGAGAAGGGGGAGGGCCCAGAGCAGTCTCCATAGTTGGCAGCATTAGTTTCCCATATAGTTTCATTCCACAGGTGGGCGCCGGGCTGTGCAGGGCAGGAACTGGGCCGGGATCCTCTGGCATAGGCCCTGGCAAGAACTGAACTGTGGGCACACACCCCAGTTCAGCATATGGGTCTGCCTGGGCCGGAGCTGGAATTTGATCCTTGGGCTTCAGGGCTGCAAAGCGAGCGCTTAAACCACTGAGCCATCACACCTTCCCAATTTTTTTTTTTTTAATGTAAAACTTGGATAAATTACTTCCTAAGTGAACCTAAGGATTCTACATACGAGTTCTTAAAATTTTGCTTACATCAAAAAAAAAAATTTAGTTGGGAAAATTTAATCTTGTTAATGAAAGTATATAGCTCCAAAACTTTAGGTCTTGATACTTTTAGAGAATTGCAACTGTTATGAAACTAAATCTTGAAATTAAAAAAAATATTGGAAATGTATTTCTATGAAACTGATATATTAGCTAAACAAATTCAAGAATAAAAATTAATGAGTAAAATATTAATTCTGGATTTGTTTAATTGTATTTGGAAATATACTTTTTTGGATAACTTAAATTTATTCTTTGCATTTGTCTAGAATTAAATTAGGATTTACACTTTTTCTCTACTTTATTTTGATGAAATATTCAAAAGAATTTTATATAGATATAAGTTTTTGATGAGTCTGTTTTACAAAGTATTAGTTAAAAGCATGTTTCAAATGATGGCAAAACTAACTCTCTATGAAAAAAAAATCTTAGTACATGTTTTAAATTACTTTTAGATTCTGAAATGGATGATAAAGTATATGGCCCCCATCTTTACGTGGGACATGAAGGATTAGCTCAGATAACTGAAATAGTGTGAAGTGTTTGGACTTTACTAAATGTGACCAAAAAGTGGGGGAAATCGTTAGTATTGCTTTAAAAGTGTAAAATATGTTCAGGAAGAAACATATTTCATTTAAGGTCTCTCGTGGTAAAGGTAGTTACTGGGGAAATGTTAATGAATAAGTGAGTTTAAGATCTCCAAATTTAAGTAGGAGCTTCTACAAATTTATGAATAACATGATTCTGAATAGATTGACATATGGTGGTTCTAAGTACATGTATATATTGAGAGTGAGGAGGTAAAATTCATCATCCTTACTTTATGAATAAGGCTTCATTTTTATTACCATCAGTGGATGTTTAACAGTTGGAAGGATTTATGAGATTGCTAAAATTCTCAATTCTTGTGGTGTTCACAGCAAGAGAATTGGCCATGATTATAGCCACATATGCTACAAAATACACAACCCACATAAATCTCTATAAGCAAGATTAAATGTAGTACAATCACTATTATGAACAATAGAAAATTTTTCTCTATTAGTGTCTATATAAAGCTTTCAAAATTACAATTGTATTAACTGAACTATTTAGGCAAAAATCACTTGGCATTTGTTTTTAAATAAGTTAAAGATTTCTGAATGGGTTAAATAACACATGCAATTAAGTTATTCAAGTAGTTAAAAAAAGAATTTCTTAAGATCTATTTCTCTTTGAGTGATCCTGTGAAGGCAAGTTCTTAGTCACTAAGTGGAAAAAATCTGTAACTTTCTTGGTCACTTAAAAGGATAGATTCTGGTGACATAAAATATGAGTGTGGTCAGACTAGTTCTGGGAAAGATTAGTAAAGGACTTGTTTTTACCATTATTTACTGCCTCTCCATTTATAAAAACGAAGTTTAGAAAGAACAAATATGGCAAATAAAAATAAAAGGATACAAAAATAATAGATGGGGAAATTTCAAAATAGAGATTGCCACATTAATGGAAAATGTTACTTAAGCCAACTGAATAATAAAATTTATAAAATTTTCAAGTCTCATTAGAATCTTAATTGAATACATTTTTTTCTTTAATAATTAATGCATTATAGAGAAAAACAGGTTAGAAGACAGCATGAGAAGGAAAAAAGACAAATGTAGGTTTAATGAACAAATAATGGAAAACATGTACTTACTATAGATAAACATTGCAGTAATTTTGTATTAAGAAATCATAAAACAAAAAGTTAAATTAGTGTTCTTTTGGGAGTAGGACTTGGGTTAGCATAGCAAAAAAAAAAAAAATAAAGGAATAGAACAAGTCATAACATTGGGTAATGAGTACCATATACAAATGAGATTATAGAAAATATACATTTTTTCCTGAGAATTTTATAAAAATTAGCAAATAATACAAATTATTCAAAGAACATAAATTTTTTTTAAACTTGAATTTTCTTTTGTACAATAAAACATTTGGAAAGTTTATGCAATCACAGGAGTTTTGAATGTGTAGTTCAATTTATGCATGGAAAAGTTTGCTTAAATAATTTTAAGTAAAAACAGGTTCCACCAGAAAACAAGTGTTTTATAAATGGCAGTAACTGGAGATGCACAGGTACATATAAAAAGATTATGTAAGTAGATCACATAAGATTTTAAGCTTGCCTTTCTATACACCTCTTTTTTATTCAAAAAAGATATTGTAATAATCTTATATAAAACATATAGAATTAAAAAAAATTTTTGTTCCTTTTTTTTAATGAAAAGAAATACACAACAGGTATTTTAGTGTTCCTGTTGTTATAATACAATTGAAGAAAATATATTTCATTTAGCTACAAATTAAAAATACTATAAAATACAGTTTTCACATCCACAAGTCTTTTGCAGGTCTAGGCTGGAAAGAAGGCACATGTGTCCCTGTAAGCACTTTTGTCTCTCGGTTTGTATTTTCCTGATATTTGGCCTCTGAATCTTTATTACCCATTCTTGTTCAGCCATGAAAATTAGAATTGATGTGATTCACTCCTTCCCCATGGCAACTCCCTCTGCTGCCCTGAACATCTAAGTTCAGTACATCTAATTTTCTACTGTGGCTCAAAATATAATGCTGACCTGCTGGCTCAGAGTTGGACTGTCATTATTTTAGGGAAGTAGTGGATATATAGAAACGATATTGGAATATTATGAACTGGCTTTCTATTTGTAGCTATTGAATAGTGTCTTTAATTTAGAGGGCAAATATGAATCATCTTTTTTAAAAATTTTAGGATTGGCATTATTCAATATAGAAAATATTCCTTATTTTCTCAAAGAGAGTAAACTCTATTATTGTTATTTTATTTATTTATTTATTTTACTTTTTTCTCCTGTTCACCCAAAGGCTTTGGTGATTGCCTCCAATTCAATCCCAGAAAACCACACTGCAGCTCTTTCAGAGTGAGAATCTAGTACTAGTATGTCTGCATTGACTGTTTTGAAAGCACGTTGAAAATCTGGTCACCTCTGATAGAATTGTACCACTGATCTAAGGAAAACAATATTAAGAGTAAAAGAAATACCAGATGAGCAAAGTAACAATGCTGGTGCTAGCAGGAGAATTTTTAGGACTATGAAAGTGATAAAGGGTCTTTTGTCTTAATCATGTAAGAAAGAGTAGGAAAAGGGCCAAATTGTCTATAATTTCTCATGTATCATTTTTATAAATAAACTTTCCAGTTTAAAAAGCTTTAGATTTAGAGAATTATTGCAAAGATAGTACTGAGATACTCCACACCTCATTTTTCTTATATAAATTTATATTAATATGGTGTATTTGTCAGAATTAATGAACAGCTATTGATGAATTATAATTAACTAAGTTTATATTTTCTACAGTTTCCTCAGTGTCTTTTTGTTGTTGTTGTTCTATGATCCCATCCAGTATATCATAGTACATTAGTTGTAGAGTCTCCTTAGACTCTTCTTGTCTGTGATATTTTTAAGACTTACCATGTTTTTGATGACCTTGAGAGTTTTGAATAACACTGGTCAGGTATTTCATAGAATGCCCCTCAATTGGAATTTGTCTAATGTTTTTCTCATAATTAGATTGGGAGGAAGACCACAAAGGTAAAGTGCTACTCTTATCACATCATGTCAATGATATAGTATATAAATATGATTTATCACTGTTGATGTTAACCTTGATCAAATAGCTTGACCTAGTGGTTGTCAGGCTTCTGTACTGTGAAGTTTCTATTTTTATTTTCCCTTTCCATACTTTAGTCTTTGGAAGAAAGTCACTAAGTGTAGTCTCAACTTGAGGAGTCAGGACTTATGCTCCATCATGTTAAGAAAGGAGTATGACATAAATTACAATTTTCTGAACATAACTTTTTCTAATTTGTTTTATTGATTTTTTTATTCAATCATTTATCCAAATCAATATATATTTGTGGGTTTTTTTTGTTTGTTTGTTTTGTTTTTATCTTTTTGTTTTTGGTGGGGAGGAACATTTTCTTAATTTTTCACGATAGGTGTTCCAAGTTCATCATGTATATTCATATTTTCTGCTTCAGCCTCACAATCAGTCACTTTTCAAGGAGCCCTCATTTCTGTTTTGCAAATCATATTAGGACTAAGACTTGGGTACTGGGTGTGCTTATTACTTCCGGGATGTGCTTCGTTTTAGACTATATCATGGGGAAATATGTGTGTATTATATACACACACATATCTCTATAAGTATTTCTACATGTTGCCATTTGTTTTGGTATTTATCCTGCTTGGTAGTCTCTGAGCTTCCTGGATCTGTGGTTTGGTGTCGGCCATTAATTTTTTAAAGTTCTCTGCCATTACTTCTTTACTTCTTTTTCTGTGTTCTATCTTATTTCTCCTTCTTGGATGTGGCATATTTCTTTCTGTTTACTTCTTTCCTTCTTCTGTCTGTTTATACTTTACTATGTGACCTTTCTACTGACATAGCTTCAAGCTCACAGACTCCTCAGCCATATCTAATTTAATGGTGAATTGATTAAAGACATCCTTCATTTCTATTAGTGTTTTTGAGTGTAGCATTTGCTTTTGATTATTTCTTAGAGTTTTTATTTTTTACATATATATTCCCATCTGTTCTTGCATATTGCCCACTTTTTCCACTAGAGTCCTTAATATATTCATCATAATCATTTTGAATTCCTGTCTGATAAATCTAAATTGAGAGTCATATTTGAGTTTTGTTCTGATGCTTGTTTTGTCTCTTCAAATTCTTTTGTTTTGCCTTTCAACAGACCTTGTAAGTTGTTCTTCATATCCAGACATGTTGTATCAGGCACTGGAAATTGAGGTAAATACATAATTTAGTTGAGAAGTTATGTGAATGTGGCTAGGAGCTGGGTTTTGTTTAATGTTTGCTTTAGATGCCAAAGGCCACAACTACATCTGCTGTCCTTGTTTTTGTGTCTCTTCTTAGCTTCTCTCCAGAAAGATTCTGTGCCTTGCAACTTATCTGTAATCCACTATTATTGTATTGAAATCTTGTACAAATTGTTATTGTAAGGTATGGTGAAAGGCAAGTTATCTATAATTTTCCAATTAAATCTGAGTTTTATAGTGATCTTGTGTTTCTTGTCTATTATCTTTACCAGCATTTCTTCTTATGTAGTTTCCTCCCCTACTTTTCATGGACTGGCTATGTTGGAAGTGGCTGGTGTGAAAGGAATGCCCTTGCCTTATGGCACTGAGAGAAGTCAATGATAAAGCCTTTTCTGCTGGCTAGTAGGCCTCTTTGATGAGTGTATTTCACAATGATTGCTCTTCGTTTGACCATAACACAGACAAAAAAGACTCATTCTTGTGTCTTCTCCATGAAAATCTAATGTGTTTTTTAGAGTTACAATAAAAGTGTAACTTGGCTTTTCCAAGATGGTAGCCTTGAGTGTTTTCTTACACATGGTCCTCCTTAGTCTCCAGAAAATTATCAAAATTACCATTTAAATCTTCTACCAGGTTATGGCTCTAGAAGCTTCTGTTCTAGATATATTTTGGCTCTAACCCTCTGGATTTACCTGTTTCTCCCTAGATTTCAGGGTGAAAAATTTACATACAAAATTGTTTCTCTGATATGTAAAAGAAAAATAAAATCACTGATTTTCGGTTTAGTCCAGTTTTTTGTTTGTTTGTTTTTCCCCCATATTGCAATAATGAGAGTGAAAGTCTCCAAGTTATTTACTTGTGGAAGGTTAAACTAGAAGTTCAAAATAGCTTTTAAAGTGTTTTTGTTTTATGGTTTCCCTATCAGATTGCTTAGCTGATAGTTGCCTTTAGTAGAAATTATTATACACCCTTCCCTCCATTTATGCTTCATCTAATCACATTCCTCAAAGTTCTTACAGTTCTTACATGGTTTCTTTTCTTTTTTTTTCTGAAAGTTACTTTTATATTATTTTATTTTTGTTATTTGCACTCCCTTCTCTTTGTTTCAGTTCTCTCATTTGTAATTATAAATTCCACAATTTCATCATGACACCTTTCTAATT
Organism: Craseonycteris thonglongyai; assembly: GCA_004027555.1. NCBI lineage: Eukaryota > Metazoa > Chordata > Mammalia > Chiroptera > Craseonycteridae > Craseonycteris > Craseonycteris thonglongyai. Next base: position 14,863 of record PVKE010010827.1, read on the forward strand.
CACTTGTCCCTTTTTTTTAGACTACGGTATAGTACCGGGGGAATGATTTAAAATAAGAAATATTGATTTGGGTCTTTAAGAAAACTTAATTCTGTTAATTTTTTTTCTAGTTTCACTTTGGTTGAGCTTTCTGACAAATGTTAATTCTGGGTTTTATATATATTTGCTTTTAATGTCTGTTTTTTTTCATTCCTTATCTCCATGCTTTCATGTGTATAAATTACAAAAATAGAAAAAATACTAACACAAATCCTTTCTGAAACTTTTCTTGATACTTTAACTCAACACATTTAAAATTATGCTTATAAAAAGCCAAAAATATTAAAAAAGGCACAGGGGTACTGTCTTTGGTTTCTTTGGGTTCATACTTATGTATTTATATGTAGCTCCATCCAATAAAAAGAGACAAAGACTACTAAAAACTCATGCATTCTTAGAAGATTTATATAATTATTAAATTTTTAATATTAAATTATTGAAAGGGATCTTGGATCTAAAAGTGAATTATTGCATAGCTTTGAATGACAGTTGTATTTGACGGGCCTGAAATCTTTAAATACTTAAAGAAGAGATGGCTCCAGGTTTATCATTTCATGATTCATGTTGCATGTAGTGCCTGCAATATACTCTGTTAGTTAGTTTGTAAGTAACACATGTGTGTCTTTAGTCCTCCAGGTAACACTTGTATATCACTATAATACTGATTACAGTGAACTGTGGAGAACTAAAAGGGACAACAAATAGTCTATGTTCTTTTGGAAAGTAATATATAAGCACAGTATGAATTAGTCTTATTAAGTATTTGTGGGGATTCTGGGTAAATATTAAATATACATTAACACAACATTATTGTATTGTTTAATTCAGAATTTTTAAAAAGCTCAAAATATACAGGGTTTGGCAGAAATAATGCCCCCTTTTTATGAGCTGGTAAACTTAAAAAAGGGTTTTACTTCTGCCAGACCCTGTATAAATGTAGGCATTACATTTCAGGCTACTAGTACCATCATAAAACTAAATAACATATCATATGTTATTATATTAATAAGAAAGCAATCCATTTGCAAATTAAAGCAGTAGAAAATATACTGTGGACAGTCCTATTCTACCATGTACTGTATAATATTTGTAAGAATATTACAAATTCTTAATTTCTTAATTTGTAAGAAGATATTCACAAAGTTCAGGGGGTTAATCCTAGTTAAATCACCTGACACATTGTCCTAAGTACTTAATCTTAAAATCTACAATAAAACCTTCAAAATCCAATTTATATTTAGCTATAGTATTGAAAGTGGTAACACTTATAAAGTGTTTTTTTAAGATTTGATGTATTTATATTCTGGTAATTAATACATAATTATCTCAATTGGCAGATTTTACTAACTGGGGATATATGTATATGTGTGTATATGTATGTGTGTATGTGACTATATATCTATATATCTATATCTATATCTAGATATATCTAGATATAGATATTGATATAGATATAGATATAGATATATCTGTGTATTTGGAGAAAAGTTAAGCTCTTTTAAAACTATGCCCACAAAATAATAAGAAATAAGGTAGAGAAAATATTTTATAAGTCTAAATATATTACATCTGATATAACAAAAATAATGTTTAAAACATGGGATAAGACTTTCTTAAATATATATTTTCATAACATACAGATAAAACCATAAAAAGAATCCATCATTCTATGAATAAAGAGTAGATAATACATATGTACAATGAAATATTGCTCGGCTGTAGAAAGGAATGGGTTTTTGCCATCTGCAGTAGCATGGAGGGAAATGGAAAGTGTGGTGATGAGTGGAGGCAGACATAGAAAGGCAGATGCAATGTGATTTTCCTTATATGTGGAATCTAAAGAACAAAATAAATAAACAAATGAAGTAGAAACAAACTCATAGATACAGAAAACACATTGATGGCTGCCAGACTGGATGGGATTTAGGGTTGTGTGAAAAGGGGAAGTACAAACTTGTTACAGAGTTGTTGTGGAGATGAAGGGTTTAGCATAAGGAATACAGTCAACAATATTGTAATAGCTATGTATGATGTCAGATGGGTACTAGTTTCATTAGGATGATAGACAGGGAATGGATTAGGGGACAGGGTGAACAAGTTGAAGGGGTTAAATATGAACTGGTAGTTACAAAATAGTTATGGGGATGTAAAGTAAAGCATAGAGAATATAGTCAATGATTTGGTAATAACTAGGTATAGTGCCAGGTGGGTACTGGACTGCTCAAGGAGATCACTTCTTAAATTATATAAATGTCTAACGACTATACCATACACATGAATTAATATAATATTGCATGTCATCTGTAATTGAAAAAAATTTTAAATGGGGGAAAAGGTGAAGGGGAGTAAAAAAGTTCAGATTTCTAGATAAAAAACAAATAAGTCATGGGAATGTAATGTATAGCATAATGTTGTGATAGCATGGTACAATGCCAGATGGTTGATTCTTTATGTATGTAAATATTGAATAACTATGGTATACACATGAAATTAGTATAGTATTGTATGTTAACTATAGATTAGTAAAAATGTAAAAAAAAAATGAATGTGCCATTCTAAAGAAAAATTAAAACTTTACAAGTAAAATATTAAAAATATATAATAGGTGCTGTGTACATTTAATATAACTTTTAGTCAACTATATCAATTCTGAAATAGAGTAAATCCTTTATAGCAACATCAACAAAATGGAAACTTATTTGTGAAATGAGTGGTAGCATAATTCTTCATTTAAAACATTTTAATGTATTTTGTTGAGATTTAATTGCTGTATAAAGCATAATTTCTTTAAGAAATTTAGATGATTGATAGACTGGCTTGGATCTTCGTGCTAGGGTATATTATTTTTTTATTAGAAGTATTATTTTCAATGGAAAAATTTTATTCCATTATTTGTCATATGTGTTTACTTAATTATAAAAGTAATCAAATTATCTATTCAAAATATAACTGGCCTAAATCAATCATAGCAGTAGGAAAGAAAATAACAATAAACAGGAATTAACTCACACTAAGACTTAATTGAGTTGACTCCAGGGGTTAGATATACATCTCTACATGAAACACATTAATATTAGATTATAATGTCACTAGCAGAGATAAAAGTCTTGGACCCAATATTGACTTTTGAAAGTAAAACCTTCTGTGATACAAATTATAGAAATAACTAGTAAGAAAATATTTTGAGCCAATACAGGAAAATTTACAGTAGCAAAGTTTTTATAGTGTTAAAAAAAACTTCCCCCTTAGGGACTCCAGATTGAATTGGCTGCTAATGGGACTTACTTTTTATTTTTTTGTAAAGATTGGTTTTATTGTTTTTGACACAGAGAGACAGAGACAGAGAGAAACAGAGAAAAGAGAGAGGGCACAGAGCAGTCTCCATAGTTGTATGTCATCTGTTTTCAACATGGTTTCTTTCCACACAGGTGGTCAGGGGCCACACAGGTTGGGAACTGGGCCGGGGGACCTCCCACATGGGAGGCACACCCCCTCAAACCAGGGGCTGAACTGGGGAATGAGAACCAAACTGGGGGCTAGAACCAAACTGGGGGCCTCCCACATGGGAAGAACACCCCAGTTCAGCATATGGGTTTGCACAGGCTGGTGCCAGGATTTGATCCTTGATCCCCAGGGCTGCAAAGTGAGCGCTTAACCCACTGAGCCAGCCCAGCTTCCCCTAATGAGACTTTCAACAGGGGACATATAAAGGTCTTTTATAAAGAGTCTGTAGGTTAGTCTTGTAACTATTTTCTGAAGTTGCTTGTGTACATACCAGTAATCAAGAATAAAATTGTGTGTGTGTGTTTGTGTGAATGTTGAGAGAGAGAGACAGAGAGGGGTATTATTCTAGTCACACAAAAAGTCAGATGATAAATTTAAAATTCTAAATATTACTCAATTTTTCTTGATTATATTTTTATTTAATTTCCAACAATTAAGAAAAATTGAGCAATTGAGCAAAAGTTAGAATGTTAAATTTATTGTCTTGCTTTTGGCAAGAATAAGATAATACTACATTTTTGCTTATTCTATCACCACTGTTTTTTTTCAGTTTGTTTAAAATAGGAGAGTATATGTATACATTTCATGGCAACGACAGTTTTATATACTTTATATCCATAAACTTTCTGATTGGCAAATGTATTATAATGACCTTTTTATCATTTTGGCATCTATTGGGTTTTTTCATCTTTTTCCCGGTGCTTCTCTCAGATCTGAAAACAAAGGATGTAGTGGAGTTACAATCCCATTTTAATTGACAAGTTGCAAGGATTTTGTGGTGTATCAGAACTCTTGGGAAGATTAACTAAAAAATGGCCACCCACACCTTGATCTCAGTGCAACATATTCTCATTAGAAAATTCTTGTGCAAAATCTGGAAATCATCATCTACTGAACTGCAGTCTATATCTGAGGAAACATGATTTTGGTTAGGAAAAGTTGTCTCTAAATAAAGAATGCATTTCTGAGTTTGCTTTCTGGTAGACTGAGTAGGCAGTAATGTCTCTTTTAAATAATATAAAGATATTTGGGGAGCTTTTTTTATGATTATTGTTCCTAAATTAGTTAAATATCTAAAAATTATAATATTACAATTTAATTTTTCATGGACACTTGTGACCAGTAAAGAGTAATTTGCAGGGAATCAATTTAATACAGACACAGATCTCATGAAAAGGAAAATGTATCCTGAGAGATACATTTACAAACTGTAACACTTCTGAAAGAGTTTACCATTATATTTAAGATATGGAATGAAAATTTAAAATTAGTATAACTTCCTATTCAGTGTGAAATTTCCACATTAATTCTATACATTATACTTTCCATTGTTTATCTTTAATTTTAACATGACAATTAATTGCAAGTAGGAGGTTTGAGAAGATATTAAAATAAAATTCTGTAAGTAATCTGCTTCAGTTTCTGAAATATTAGCATACTATAATATTTACCATGTATATGATACCTCCTTACAGCCTAAATTCTAGGATTATAAACATAATTTATGCCATACTTTCTCTAGGATGCCATTTTAAACATGATTTATGTATCTCTCTCTAATTCTAACAACTTCCCCATCATCTACAAATATGCATAGGCCCCACTGTATCTTAGCAATGCCTTTTTGATTTGAATGTCATTTTCTTTTTCTGTAAACTCCTCAAATAATATCTTTGCTCCATAGCAATTCAGTTCAGCACACCCTTTTAAGCCACTGGTAATTTAAATATCTATTTTATATATTGCTCCTTAATTTCACAATGGTCTATGGTCAATATAAATGAATGAAGTTGACTTCATTCATATTATTTATTCATCTATTTATTTTTCTAGGAAAAAAGTACTGAGTATTTAAAAAAAAAATTTCAGCCAAGTAGTCTGTGCTAGGGCTTAAGTTTCAAGATGAGCATGTTCTCTGCCTCTATAGGCTGTATGTGCACTTGGAGAAGAGAACTAGTGTACAAATAATGAATTGCAAATATAAAACTTTACTCAAAAAGAGAAGTACAGAGTGAATGACCCTGGAACTCAAATGTGTAGACATCAGAGATTGACTCTATCTTTTGGGCTTCCATAACAAAATACCATAGACTGAGTTGCTTAGACAACAGAAATTTATTTTCTTATAGTTCTATAGCCTGAGAAGTTTAATATCTGGGTACTGTCTTCCTGGTGCGAGCTCTTTCTGGCTTAATGATGACTACCCTCTCACTGTCTCCTCATATATAGCCTTGCCTTTGTGTGTGAGGGAGGGAGGGAGTGAGGGGGGGACAGGGGAGGAGTGCAAACAAGCTCTCAGGAGTCTCTTATAAGGGCACTAATGCTATTATGAAGGCCCCACCCTAATTACTTCCCAAAGGCCCAATCTCCACCTCCAAATACTGTGACATTCCAGTTTTGGGTTCCAGAATGTGGATATGAATTCTGAGGGAACACAAATATTCAGTCCATAATGCTCCCTAACAAAAAATTACATTTTTATTGATACTTGAAAGATGAGGGGTTGCTGGGTTGACTCAATGAGTTGAGTGCTCATCTTGCAGCCCTGGGGTCCTCATTAGGTAAATATTGATTCTTTCTCCATGTTGGTGAGTTCTATTCTTGGGCGTGGGGGGCAATTAGTAAAGTGTGTTTTGAACAATTTTGTAACTTTTATTTTATCAGTACATGAGTCTTCAAAAATGATTTATGAGGGCAAATTTTTTCCAACAGTTCCTGAAAGGAAAATACTTGTCAGCAATGAGAATGGCAAATTGACAAAGCATTTCTGCTCTTGTCCTGTGAACCAGTAACACTGAAACTCTGACTGCTATTAGATAGGCAAAAAACAACTTCAGCCCAACTATACTTTAAAGATTTATTTTTATTGTTTTGACAGAGAGAGAGAGAAAGAGAAAGAGAGAGATACAGAGAGAAGCGGGAGGACCCAGAAGAGTCTCCATAGTTGAACATCATTGGTTTTTCCACATGGTTTCATTTCACAAGTGGGAGCGGGGCTGCACAGGGCAGGAACTGGGACAGGTGAGAACTAAACTGGGGGCACTCCCCAGTGCAGCATATGAATCCACATGGGCCGGGGCCGGGATTTGATCCTCGGTCCCCGAGGCTGCAAAGTGAGCGCTTAACCCACTGAGCCATACCAGCTTCCCAGCCCAACCATACTTTATCTTGTGATATGAAAAAGATAAGACATTTCAGATATATCAGTATCCACTGTACATTCTTATCTTCAATTTGTCTATGTAGATATAAATGTCACAAGTCTTGTGATTCCAGCCCATTCCACTGGGCTATAGTTTGATATATTGAACAAATGTGATTTATTATGTTTATATTTACCTTTTTGACAAGAAATTCCATTTTCAATAAATTGATATCAATTAAATTAATTACAGAAACAATATGGCAAGTATCCTCACTTCCCATATTTTTCTATACTCATGTATCTATTAATGTTTAATATATTGCAATGAACACACAGTCATAGAATGTTTTATCCAATCTCTTGTCTTTGCAACAGTTGGAATGAGAAACTCAAGTTTCTGTATTAAAATTGGTGATTCAGCTATTTAGTAACAGATATTTAGTGGTATCTCCATAAAACCACTTATTCCCTTTGAGAAAACAACAGCTCAGAGATTGTTCAAATACCTTATAGGCCATACTATCTTAGACTTCATTGAAATAAAGTTTGGGAGACACCACATTATACTATATTAGATTATTAGAGGATCCACATTTTGTTTGAGCTAGTATGTATGCATTTCCTACTTCAGAAAATATATTTCTTTTGGTTCATAATCCTAAAAAGCAGCAGACTGTCATCAATTCTTTGTTATCGTCAATGAAATACTTTACTTTACTAAGGGCTGCAAAAGTTTCAGCCACACTCAACTTTAATAGGTTATCGGCAATAGTCCTTGACAATGGATTTATTGTTTCAGCCCTAGCTTTAATGAAATTACCTTGTTTCCATGAAAATATTTTTCATAGGATAAAGAAAAAATCTTTGAGGGAAGCCAGGATGGCTCAGCAGGTTAAGCACTTGCTTTGCAGCTCCCGGGACTGAGGATGAAATCCCGGCCTAGGCCTGTACAGACCCACATGCTAAATTGGGGTGTGCTTCCCATGTGGAGGCCCCCAGTTTGGTTCTTGTCCCACCTTGGTTTGCCCCCTGGTTTGAGCGGGTGTGCCTCCCATGCAAGAAACCCCTAGCCGAATTCCCACCCTGTGTGGTTTCCACCCACATGTGTGGAACAAAACCATGTCAAAAAATGATGACATACAACTCTGGAGACTGCTCTGGGCCCTCCCCTTTCTCTCTCTCTCTCTCTCTCTCTCTCTCTCTCTCTCTCTCTCTCTGTCAGAAACAATAAAATAAATCTTTAACAAAAATCTTTGAGCTTCTAAAAAGCAATGGAGTACAATATATTCTTCATAATTCATCTCAATTTCATTGTAGTGCCCATATACAGATACTCAGAAACAGTAAGGAAAATAATCAAATCATAGTTGCCATGGTGAGCTATCTAAAGTTGTAATGTAAGAGAAACTGGTGGCAATGGCAGCAAGTAAAGAGAAAAATGCAGCATTTTTTCCCCCCTAAGGGGGGGATGGAAGTCCAGGATATGGAAATAGTGAAGAATACCTGTGTTGAAAAATAATCAGGCGATAAAGTTTATTTCTAGAAAGAACTTGATGATTTGATGATAAAGCTATAGTGTTCAGTAAAGTAAGCTAGAATACTAAGAACTGAGACTGAAAGGGAGAGACACTATCTGCAATGAATCAGAAAGTTCACTGAGGTTAAAGGCAAATACAGAGGCTATGAACTGGAGGAGAATTGAAGAAGAATGTAGTAACTCACAATAAACCTTTTCATGTGTCCTATTGCTTAGGTGTTGTAAGCTAAAAGGCAAAATAAAGATGGATTTTGGACTTTTCATGTCGTTTGGTTTTAGTCCTAATCTCCCTGCTCTTAAAATAGCCTTGGCACAACTGCCTAAGAAATATTGTATGTGCTAATAACTTTGAAAACAATAACATGCCAATAAATAAATAATTTGTATTTTGTTTTGATCTCTACTCTACTTTCCTCTCTTCCCTTTTCACATCTCTTTTATCACCTGCCATCTCTTCTTTTACTTTCCCCCATCCCTTCCCTTATCTTGCCTTCTTTTTCTTTTTCATTTTTTAGATTTATTTTTATTGTTTCTTTTTGGAGAGAGAGAGAGAGAGAGAGAGAGAGAGAGAGAGAGAGAGAGAGATACAAGAAGGGGGAGGGCCCAGAGCAGTTAGTTTTTGTCATTAGTTATTGATACAGTTTCATTTCACAAGTGCATGCCTCCCTCATGGGAGGCACATCCCCATGAGCCAGGGGGCCTCCCACGTGGGAAGCAGACCCCAGGTTCAGCATATGGGTTCCCGTGGGCTGGGGCCAGGATTCAATCCTCAGATCCTGGGTCTGTGAAGCGAGCGCTCAACCTGATGAGCCATCCTGGCATCCCCTCTTTTTCTTTTACTTTTCTCCATATCCTCTTCCTTTTTCCTTTCAACCAATATATGAACAATTACTGTGTAAATGAGGGCTCTCCAGAAAAATTCGAGTCACTTGTCAATATAATGAGAGTAGTTACATGGCTGGATACTTTCTGGACTGCTCACATACATTAGCTCAGGTATTACCTTTTTTGCTTGGTCCTATACCCCTCTCCAACCTGCTTCAACAATAAATCTTGCATAATATCATCAGATTAAATTTCCTAAAACAAATTTTTGGCTAAATTCATTTCCCAAATCCATTATAAAAATAACTTAATGCCTATGGAAATATTTATAAATTTTGGATTTATAGGAGCCTCAATAATTTATGCTCAACTGGTATTTTTCAGATTGTCATTTCTACTGTCTTGCATTTACTATATTTTAATGAAACAAGTATTATATTATTCTTCAAACTTGCCTTATACCAGTGTTTCTAAAACCTTTCCTCAAAGTTCTGCTAATGACAAAATTAAACAAGAACTTATCTAATAGTCCTGAAGAGAATGAGACATTCATTACAAGATTTGTGTTTACATTACGGTCCCATATCCAAGGGCAGACTGATAAATTACTATTAAATACTACCACCTCTTAAATACAAAAATGAATGAAAAATGATATCTTAATGAAATAAAAAGGAAATATACCTATATTATTTATTTTCAAAGCTATATAGTTTCTTTTCTACAAAAGCACCACACCCTTTTGTACAATTCCACAATGTTCGTGAAACTGATCACTTTCTGTCATAGACGTTCCGCTTTGTGGTTTGTCACTTAAATCTACTTGCACCACTTCTTCATCTTTGAACCACCTTCATCAGTGTCTTACTGTGCTCATGGATCACAATAAACGACTGACATTTGTGAATTTTAAGTGGAGGAAGTTTTTTCAATGTTAAGAATTCCATAACAGCATGCTCTGTAAACCAAATGTCTGAACGCTCTTTCATTTCGATGTGCACTGTTTGTGCAAGGTCAAGAATGAACCAGTTATAGCCAGGTATAAGGTCTGACAATTAAGCTCACAAACTTGCCACCTTGTGCTTATGCTGGCAGCACCATACAAACAACTAAACAACTCAGTAAGTTTCATAACCTTGGTAGATCAGTGTCTCACAGCTGTGTTTATGTCAACGTGTGGCTGTGTCTTGGTGACTGGCATTCATTATTGTTGCATGTGTTTGTGTGCCGTCATGAGAATGTTAGAGCTAGAGATTGCCAAGGACTTTTGAGAGTCATGTTATCACTTATGATGAAACATGGGTGTACCAATATGACCCTGAAACAAAGTGTCAAAGTGCACAATGAATGTCCGCCGAATCTCCATAACCAAAAAGTTCCATCAGTCCAAATCAAGAGGCAAAATGGTATTGCTAACTTATTTTGGTATCAGAGGGATTATTCATGAGGAATTTGTAACAACTGGACAGTCAACCAAGATGTCTATCTGAAAGTGCTAAAAATTCTGTGTGAAACAGAAAGACAAAAATGACCTGAACTTTTTGCCAACAACTTATGGATCTTGCATCACAACAATGACCAGTTCACACAGCACTGTCTATGAGGGAGTTTTAAACCAGTAAACAAATAACTATTGGAACACCCTCCTACTTACCTGATCTGGCCCCAAATGACTTTTTTCTTACGTGAAGATAAAGGAAATATTGAAAGAAAGACATTTTGATGACATTCAGATAATGAGATACTGTAACGACGGCTCTGATGGCCATTGCAGAAGAAGAGTTCCAAAATTTCTTTGAAGGGTGGATTAGGCACAGGTATCAGTGCATAGTTTCCCAAGGGAGTACTTTGAAGGTGACTGTAGTGATATTTGGCAATGAGGTATGAAGCACTTTTTTCTAGGACAAGTTTGTGAACTTAATTGTCATACCTTGTATGTCTAATTTAACAAAAAATATTACAGTAGAAACAAAAATGTTTAGCTGGCCTTTATATATTCATTTTTAATGTAAGAAATTATATTTGTTGATATGGAAGGCAAAAAAAATTGGTGTTTCCTATTGGTTAGGAAAGATGTAAGATTGTGAGAGGTGTTTTACTAAATTGATAAACTTTTAAATAAGAACATTAGGCATTTTCTATAATTAGTATGACACACAGCTTACCTATGATCTTTATATTTTGTCACAATATTTTGAGAATCATAATTTGCTTAAATCTGTGATTATTGCTGTGTTATTTGTTACTGCTTCACAAGTTAACGTAGTATTATCACAAGTGCACAAATTTCAGAAACATGTCAAAGATGTGATATCATAAACATTAATCAGATTACTAACGGTGGAATCTGAATAAGTGAACCTTCCTGGTGGAAGGCCCAGACACTTTTACATAGCAGAATGATGAAATCTTTATTAGTTTCCTTTACTCTTTTAGAGAAATATCTGTCAAATAATATTTCATTACAAAACTATGATAGCGGTCTCTTTTTAACCAGAAAAACTGTTACTTTCCTGGTATTTAATTAAATAAAGTGCCTCAAATGACCACTGGTACCTGTGTTCTATTTTTTATGCCAATTTATAATCTTCATTTTAATGACTTTGATGATTAGCTATATAGTTAAAATAGTAAAAAAATTGTTGATTCATAGTGTTTTGTACCAAAAATAACTTCTAATTAAGTTGAGTTTTGAACTATACAATCATATATCATCTATGAATGAATTCATTTTATGTTCTGATTATTAATTTTAGCATAACAAACCAGCTCAACCTTTCTTGACTTTAAATCAAAATTTACTATTGTCTGGCACAGTTCTGTGGGTTTATGAAGCTCAGCTAAGCTGTTCTTATTTAAGATCTTCATACAATTGTCTTCAGAGGGTAGCTTTGGACATGCGGTCTCTCAACTGAACTTACATTGAACAATATATTCAACATAATAAATACATCAATAAATGTCCAAGATGACAAACGTGCATGACTGGGAGTTGATACTCTTGACTCATACCTGAGTTAGGTTTGACAACTGACATGTTTACTCATAGTGTATCCATTTGGCTTGAGGCTCTCAATATATGGTGTCAAAGTCTGAAAGAGTATCCCCAAATCAATATTCCAGAAGGCCCAGGTAAAAGCGTAGCCTTGAAAGTAAAGTAACATTATTTCTGCTGTATTCTATCGCTAATAGCAGTCTTGGGGCCTACCCAGACTCAGTGGTATAGAGAGCTAAATTCTTCTTAGGGAATCACAGAATTACCGTATTTTCCAGCATATAAGACGACCCCCTAATTTTACAGTTAAAACAGGTTTAGGCCTATATTCGCTGTATAAGACTACCCCCCACTTCCAAGGCTGTAGTCTTATACAGCGAATATAGGCCTAAACCTATGTTTTAACTGTAAAATTAGGGGGTCGTCTTATACGCCCGGTCGTCTTATATGCCGGAAAATACGGGTAACATGCTAACAGGTGATTTTGCTGAAGTCCTCTTTGAAAAATTTAATCTGAAGCAGTCTTCCCCAGAGAATAACAAGTTTCCTATGTGCAAAATGCATTCACTCTTTGCTCCAAAATATACTATACTGTTACATCTGCAGTTCAACTCCAGGTGTCAGCTAAAAATCCAGGAACTCACCTTTTCAGTTAGGCCAAGGTAAAGAAGAGACTCGTTAGAATCAAAACTGTAAGAGTATTATTCCTCTCATCTGAAAATCTTTGAGCTAAAGAGACAAATTATCTGTCGCTCTTACAATCAACATGTAATGATGAGGCAGACATATATTTAAATACTTATATTAGGAAACAGTAAAAATGGGGTGTACATATGATGGATGTCTGGAAAAAATCCAGCCATAAATGCCTCTATTTTTCATATTACATGGCTGGATCCTTTCTGGAAAGCCCTCATAAAAGTCACTGGTACATTACAGTTCTGAAAGTCACCCAGTTATATGCACAGTTCCTCCTCCAGAGCCCAGTTCTTCCCCTCTGAAGTGGTTTTCTAAAGTTTTGATTCTGCCTTCTGACCCATGGTTCTGTCTTTTTTTACCATACTCTTTTTAATTAGAAATAATATGTGCTTGTAGGTAAGTTCATTTCCCAGGCCATTTCCTATGCATAGAAGGCTGAAGTCTAGAAATCTCCTTTCATTTTGAGCCAACTTGGTCATTTTTACTACCATGTGATGGTGCTTCCCCAGTACAATTCCCTTAAAAACAACGTAATTTCATTTTAGGTGTGTGGCTAATATCAAGATTTGCTCCATTTGGACAAGAGGCACACCCTCAAGTTTCCTTGAGTCAGGCCCTTTCTGGCATGGAAGAAGGGTCAGGGTGATATAGGGCAACTATGGGACTCTTAAAAGACTTTTGGTTTATCAGAGGAAGTCTAAGGGTATGCCCTTGTGAAACTTATATATCCTTCTGGTGTAGTTCAGGAGTAGCAAAGTGGGGCCCATAAGCCAAATTTTGCTTTTTGTAAATAAAGTTTATTGGAACACAACCATATCCATTCATATATGTAGTCTATGGCTGCTTTCTCTGTACAATGATGGAATGAGTGTTGCTGCATAGAGTGCATGACCAACAAAATCTAAAATATTTATTATCTGGTGCTTATGAAAAGGTTTGCCAAATCTGGTCTAATGAAGGTGACGTACAAGACACTACTTAAATCTTTCTACTGTCTTAACAATAGTATTTATAGTCTCCCCTGTGATGAAAAAGTTTCTCTGAGATTATGTTTTGGGGGAACGTCCTGGATTTTATTTTTGCCCTGATGTTATTTCCCATTTTATAAGTTTTTGTTTGTTTGTTTATGTGTTTGTTTGGCTTGCCAGACTTATAGAAAAAATAATATTATTTTCTAGTTCAACTAGTCCTGGCCTTTCATATTTTGGCTAAATTCTACCTAAAGTCAAATATTTCAAACCTTTCTTCATCTCTCCATATCCTAGTTATCATTCACAGGTAAAATTCTTCTTTGAAATCTCCTTAGTCAGAACTAGAAGATCTAAAGTAAAATTTTATTTTCTATGTAACTGCAGACCAACACTCTGCTACATTTTTGCTACACATGTCATCTTTATTCTAGTTTCTGATAAGGATTTTTTCATGTACTTACTCTTCTCACTAACGGTCTTCCTAAGAAGTTTCTGGCATATACCCACATGTCAATCACAAAGCTGCAATTCTACCTCATGAATTCATCTAGAACTAGTACCTATTTTTAGAGTAAATTTGAAAAAAAGTGGGGTTTTTTGCCCAGATTTTTTAACTCTTCTTGAGACAATTTAAAAAATTCATACCTATCAAAAATATTGATTTCACATAGGTTTTTAAGTACATGTTTAAATATATATAACATTTTATATCCTTTCTTTATTATTCTCATTTTTGTTGTGTGTTCAAAAATTATTTCTTAGCTATTTATACCAGAATTATATCAATTTTTTGAAAATTATTCTTGGTATTAATTTTTCAAGTCTCATGCATGGAGAAGCTAATTCAGCTATTTCAGCTTTCATGATTATTACTTCCCTTTCCCTATATATATACTGCCTTACTCTTATTTTTTTTCTTGGTTTCCTAATTTAAATTCTGAATTCATTTATTTAGATTTTTTTTTTTACTAAAATGTAACAGTTGTTATTTTATTTTAGAACTTCATTCAGCATAATAAAAGTGCATTTTAAGAATTGCTTAATAATATTTTAAGATCCCTGCACAGTCCCGCGCCTACCTGTGGAGTGAAACTATATAAAAAACTAATGATATACAGCTATGGAGACTGCTCTGGGCCCTCCCCCTTCTCTCTGGCTCTCTCTTTCAAACCAATGAAAATAAACTTTAAAAAATATATATATTAAGTGAATTATTGCTTAGTTTTTCTAGAAGAATAAACAACAAAGTTTATGCCAATGTTTCTCTCCATTATAATAAAATACATGATGCATTTTGAGGCATTTCAAAAATCTGCACTTTGTTATCTAATTAAAGCTGCTTAAGACAGATTCACTAGACATGGTTTGGAGAGTGCTTAGATTTTGCTCACTGTCACTTTGTCATTGAGAGCCTTAGGGACAATGCTGCATCTGTCAAAATTAACATGATTTCAAGTTGTTATTTTCTCTCAATCAATATTATTTTTAAAAAGTCAAAAATGAAAATGCTAGATATTAAATTGAAATATTACATGTTTTGATTGCTCACTATGCGGGAACACACAGCTAAAATTAAGTCTACAGTTGTGAATTAAGCATATGTGAAAAGAACTTTTTATTTATTTATTTATTTATTTTAAAGATTTATTTTTATTGCTTTTGACAGAGAGAGAGAGAGATACAGAGACAGAGACAGAGACAGAGAGAAGGGGGAGAGATACAGATACAGAGACAATCTCCATAGTTGCACATCATTGGTTTTTCCACATAGTTTCATTCCACAGGTGGGTGGAGCTGCACAGGGCAGGAACTGGGCCAGGGTCTCACCCTGGTGAGAACTGAACTGGGGGCACTCCCCAGTTCAGCATATGGGTCCACACGGGCCGGGGCTGGGATTCAATCCTTGGTCTCTGGGGCTGAAAATTAAGCGCTTAACCCACTGAGCCATCCTGGCTTCCCTCAAAAGAACTTTTAATGAAGTGATTATTTGTATTTATAATCAAATAATTTAAAAAAATACAAGCAATGCAATGTAAAATGATATAATCTTTTAATAAAATATATTATTATACCTGCTAGCCTTTTTACTGTATGAAAGTTATATCTCTGTTTCTATATTTGGAAAATTATGAACTTTGTGCATGCATCAGAAGTGTTAGTATGATCTATATTTATATGTGCACAACATGACTTCACACTAATATGATTTTCAGTAACACAAACATAATTCGTATTCTTTAAGCATAAACATTGTGCTAGTTCACTTGATCAAGCAGAGTTCTACTGAGGCCTAAGAGCACAGAACTTCTATGTTTTTCAAAATTGCTACCTTCTACTCTAGCCTTCTGCCTAAATTTTACTCCCATGAATGTGTGCTACCTATTTTCTATGTGACAACTGCTGTTTTTAAACCTGTGGATATAACATGGAGTAGGAAAAAATATACAACAGACAGATAAATTACCTTTCTATGTTATTGTGAAAGGAGCCAGCCAGTAAATGCATAAATCTCTAATATTTTGCCAGGGGCTAACCTCTGAAGAAAAATGAAGTGAGAAGAAAGTTATACTTCCAGAAATGGCATAAAATACCTTTCTAACCAACTCTCCTGCTGAGGAAAGCAGAAAAAAACTATTTTAAAAATATTCATGTGCTGGGGAAGCTGGGATGGCTCAGTGGGTTAAGTGTTCACTTTGCAGCCATGGGGACTGAGGATCGAATCCTAGCCCTGGCCTGTGTGGACCAATATGCTGAACTGGAGAGTGCCCCCAGTTTGGTTCTCACCGGGGTGAGACCTCGGTCCAGTTCCTTCCCTGTGCAGCCCCGTGCCCACCTCTGGAATGAAACTATTTGGAAAAAAACTAATGATGTGCAACTATGGAGACTGCTCTGGCTCCTCCCCCTTCTCTCTGTCTCTGTCTCTGTATTTCTCTCTCTCTGTCAAAAACAATTAAAAAATATATATATTCATGTGAGCTCTTGCGTTCTCATGTTAATGGTAGACGGCGACTGCTGAGTGGGACACAGATAACTGCTACTGGCCCTGGAACCGTCTCCCTACCTCCCCCTCCTGCTCATCACTATTGCCTGAGCTCATCACCATGTCTGTGGTGCCCACCAATGTCTTGCATATTGGCTAGCCCTGGAGGGTTAACCAGCCAGCAGACCCAAACCCTCACGTTGGAGCACACCATCAACCTGTACCCTCTTGCCAATTATACTGTTTACAAAAGAGCCATTTTATGAGGACAGCTTAGTTGTAAACAGATTTCAGCACAATAGGGAGGAATTTGATAAAATTTGAATTTGGAAGATGTAGAAGGGATTCTGATTATAAATGAGAACAGTCTACCCCATGTGCTACTGTGACAGTTGGAAAGAACTTTCTTCAACTTAGTTGGGGAGAACTTAACCCCAGAGCAGATGCAGTTGAAGGACTAAAAGACTTAATGACTAAGATACTGTGTTGTTAGATGGAGTCCTGCAAAACCAGGTCATCAATAACTACACTGGTAACTGGGAGAGACCAAATTTTGAACCTTTTCAGTATCCCTATATTCCTGCACATATTCTGAAAATCTAAGGAACATAAGAAGTTGCTTTTGGTTCAACTTAAAGAGAAAGCTTTGTTTTCAATTTCTAAAAATTATAAGCTGGAAACTATAGTATTGTTTGAATTGTATGGCTGTGCATCAGTGTATGGATCCATCATTTCTAGTTTCCATCAGCTTTTGAGCAGTTTCAGTTTTATATATAACTGAGTTTCTGCACAGTGGAGAAGTAAAAAATACCAGAAAAAAGGGCAAAAAATTTGGGCACATGATAGAAAATCTACTGAACACTAAAAGGCATAGAAAATAAGAACATAGCCAAAGTATACAGACATATCTTCAATAGATTAAAACTAAGGTAAACAGATAATGGATTAAAAGAAACATATTGCAAGGCAAAAAACAAGGAATCGTATTATAAAGTACTTGAAAAAAAGTAACAACAATGTTAAAATTCTACACTTACAAAAAATATGTATTTTGGGGGTAGGTAGAGAACAATTTAAGTTTTTATATCAAAGATGCAAGAAGAAATGAAAACAGATGAAATGATAACTATATGTATAAATCTAAATAATTTACCACTGGCATAAACAAAGGAATAACATTTTATGATATGTTGAAAATATAGACTTGAATTGTACTTGTATGATAACTTATGTAATAATATAAATGAAGCTCGTCCAACCCGTGGCCTGGGGCTGCATGCAGCCCAGGACAGCTTTAAATATGTCCCAACACAAATTCATAAACTCTTAAAACATTATGAGATTATTTTGCAATTTTTTTAGCTTATTAGCTGCTTTTAATGTTAGTGAATTTTATGTGAGGTCCAAGACAATTCTTCTTCTTCCAATGTGACCCAGGGAAGTCAAAAGATTGGACACCCTGGCATAAATGATAGTAAAAATACAAGAACCTTCATCACCTGAGAAGTGATATATACTAAAGATTGAACAGCTAAATATTGAATAGAGAGAAGAATGGAATTGAAACAAGGAATCCTAACAAAAATTTAAAAATAGGAGGAAAAAGACAACAAAAATAGATGTGAAGTAAAGCAAATGGTAAGAGTCAGCCTAAATTTCAACACATAAGTAAATAATAAAATGAACAATACAGATATATAAAAAACTTTTCAGACAACATTAAAAAGTTAAATTATATACTGCTTATAGAAGTCATACAATATAAGAATACTTAAAGATTGACAATAAAGAATGAGAAATAAAAGATGCCATGGAAACACTAACAAAAAAAATGTGTTACCTTAAAAATGAAGCAAATTAAACTTAAGTCAAGAAACATAAAGATGAATATTTTAAGATAATAAAAGTGTCAATTTACCAGGAATATATAAGAATTTCTATGTTCCTAATAGCAAAAATTTAAATACATACAGCAGAAATCTCTAAAATTAAAAAGAGAAATAAACAAATCTGAAATCAGTGAGAGATCTTTAACTGCTCTCAGTAATCGGTGTAACAACATAAAATATGTACATATACTGAGAATTTGTAAAGCATAATAAACAAAATTGTTTAATTGCTGTATATAACAATTAAGCTCAACAGTTGCAGAATGCACACTTTTTTTTTAAGTGCCCATGAAACTCTGATAAAAATTATCCATATGGTGGGCTATCAAGCAAATCACAACACATTTCAAAACACTGATAAAAAATACATCATGTCCTCTCACCACAATAAAATTAAACTAGAAATAAATAGAGAAATATAAGCACAGAATCCTCATATATTTGGAAATTAACCAATATACTTTTAAAATTATGGTCAAAATAGGTTACAATGAAAATGATGAAATATCTTAACTAAATGGAAAACAATATAATACATTCAAAATTGGTAGAATTTCACTGATGCTTCAGGAGAAGTGTAGAGTTTAAAACATTTTATATGTAAAGAAAGGATGAAAATTAAAATTATATACAAACTAAATTATATTTATAAGAAGAAGAGGAAATAATAAAGATAACAATGACTGTAATAGAAAACACATGTATAATAGAAAATGCTAACAAAAACAAAAATTGATTCTTTGACAAGAGAAACATAATACAGGTACTAAACTTGAAGGAAGACTGCTTAAAGAAAAAGAAAAACGAATAAAAAAACCTATACCAGGAATGAATCAGGGACATCATTTCATCATAAGAGTCTTCCAATATTTGCAAATGCACCTTATTCATATAATATTAACTTCCCTAATCCCCATTAGCATTGCATTCTGACTATCATAGAAATTTTGACATGGCTGCAAAGTCTTTGACACTCAGTGCATTAAGAGGTGTAGATTTTTGTCCTTTCCCCTTTAATAGGGCTGAACTTGTGAATACTTTGACCTATAGAACAGGGCGGAAGTAATGCCATGTTAGTTTCAAGTGTAGGTCATCAAAGGCCCTGCAGCTTTATTTTTGTTTTCTCAGAATGATCACACTTGGTATCCTAAGTCACCCTGGAAAAAGTCCAACTAACAGGAGTCTGCCATCTTACAAGGAAGCCACACCCAGAAAAAAAAAAAAAAAAGCTGTGTACTTGTTCTGGCCAATATCCCAGCTGCGCCTAGCCTTCAAGTCCGAACCCCAGGCCAGGTGGTGTGAAGAAGCCTCCAGGTGACTTCAGCTCTCAGCTCAGGTAGTCCCTTAGCTATCTTCCCTGTGCCCTGTCCAAATTTCTGACACAGACTTTGTAACCTTAAAAAAATTCTTGGGGAAGCCGGGATGGCTCAGTGGGTTAAGCGCTCACTTTGCAGCACTGGGGACGGAGGATCGAATCCTGGCCCTGGCCCGTGCGGACCCATGTGCTGAACTGGGGAGTGCCCCCAGTTCAGTTCTCTCTCTGTCTCTGTATCTCTCTCTCTCACTGTCAAAAACAATAAAATAAATAAATAAATTCTTTTACCCCGAGATTGTAGATGGTGTATGATGGTTGATAGATAAATACAATACCTGGCATCTGAGAAAAGCCACTTACATGTGCTCCTGCTTCCGTGGTTGCCCTGGGTAGATCATTTCTCCAAATGGAAACCTGACTCAAATTTTAAAATGGTGGATCTGATCACCTTTCCACCTTGCTTGAAATCTTTTATTAGATTTCCAACACTCTTAACAAAACAGAGTCAAGTCTTCCTTGTGGTTTATAAAGTTTTCTCTGGTGTCAGCACTTACCGAACCTGGGCATAAAAATCAAGTCAGGTCACCTTGTTACATGTTCTGATACAATGAATATTTTTGTCATTACACTTCCTATAACTATAATTTTGCATGTACTGGTGAGTTTAAGTAATTGATGTTTTCCCCTCATTATTCTATAAAGCACTTCAGAGCAGAGGCTAAGTCAAGTTTTGATAACCATTTTATCCTAGGCTCAAAAAAAAAAGAGATTTAAGATGAGAAGGGGAATGATAGAAAAATATATATAGATTAAAATTTAAAATGAAGGAGTTCTAAATAAATTCCTGTTTTCATGACTACAGTATCATCTCTTTCTTTGAGATAAAAGGCCTTATACTGACATCTTGGGGGAATTTATGTGAGAAAATTTGGATAGGGCCAGATAAATTAATCAACTAAGAGCTATAATGGCAGGATCCATAAATGAAAAAAAAGTACTAGAAAACACATTGCCAAAAATTGTGCAAGAGAGGTTGTAAAATGAAATTCATTATTTTCTGAGAAGGGAGATTTTGACAGTTACTTCAAACTAACAAGATTTCAAGACAAGAATTATTTTAATGCCATCATTCACATGCCTATCACAATTATAATCATCAAAAAAGAAGCATATATAGCGTAATGATATACGTAACGCTTGCCAAATGGAAAGGCATGTCCATTGAAACACACTACTTTTGTGATTTTTTTTTTTTCTATATCAATGATTTTCTTGGATTTGAAGAACAAGCTATGACATCTACTACATTGGAAGGAATTTTAATATTAAGCTTGATTAAGTTTTTGTGACTATGGCACTGAATTTATCAGGATATAGCAGATTGTGAGTTTTGAACATGAGACAGTTTGTTGTTAAGGAATGCTTCCTGGTGACATTGAGAACTAACACCCAGTATAGGAATGTTTGAGGTTAGTAGAAATGACAATGGAATGAATAAGATAATTTAATGTCACTAGTTTAAGACATAGACATTGTATTTACATTATCAATTGGATGTATTTAAAAAAATTTTTTTAAAGATTTATTTTTATTATTTTTGACAGAAAGAGACAGAGACACAGAGAGAGGCAGACAGAGAGAGAGAAGGGGGAGGGAAATGGTTGTATTTTGAATGAAATCTATTTTGAACTAATAAGAAATTAAAAGATAAAGAAAACATGAAAGCAGTATACAGTGCACTTACTATTAAAGAACACAGTATGTTTTTCTTTTTTTTTAAATAAAGAGAATGTTCACAGTGTGATAAAATGTTAATCAGTGTCTCAAAAGATCAAATTCCTACAGCGTTAGTCCAGCCAAGTGATGTTTACCAGCACTTAGTCATCTACAAGATTCTTGGCAAATACACAGAGGTAGGGTATGTGCCCAAGATCATATATACAGACGCAAGATCTTCTCATGACACCTATCATAGAAATGCTTATTAAATCAAACTGTTAAGTTCTTATCTTTACAAAATAGGATAGATCCTGGTGCAACCATACTAAATTCATCAGAAAGTGTATGTGACAAGTCTGATTGACATCATCTAGCAGTCACACCTGTCACATTTTGTTGCCATTGAAGACACCTGATGTCTTTATTTTCTTGCCTATGATAATGTCTTCTCAAAATTATAGCACCCAACTTCTTTGATTGGTTTGCCAGGTAAATAAGAATATGAAATTAACATGCCAGCTGATTTCTTTCCCCTCATATGAGCAAAATGTAAAAACTCTTTTTTGGAATGAGCTGTGCTTGTGGGGGTAGAAAGCTGGAAGTTGAGACCAGGCAATTATTGAAGTAAAAAGAAAATGGAAACCTTATCATGGTCATTAGACAGTTTAAGAAAATAAACTGTGAGTGGTGCCCTAAATTTGGAATTTATGATGTTGGAGTGCTTTCATTCATAGAAGAAAATAAGCATAATTTCTCCTTTTACTACATCCTCATCCTAGCACAGACATTAATATTAATGTTGGTACTTATATTATTCCACTGTCAGTAATGTAATAGAAACAGCAACAGCAGCAGTACTAATAATGGTAATTGAAGTAGTAATAATAATAGTATTAGCAGTTTTCATAGTATTAGTAGTCTTTTTCTAGTATATGTGGTAGTGTGATGGTAGAGGTAGTGATTGGTTTTTTATTGCGGAATTCTAATTCTTAGCTGGGAACAGATAATATACTCAAAAGGCTTCATTGAATAAAGTGCAATGAAGGATTATATATAGATCATGGACAGAACAAATGGAACTAACAAGAGATAATGAAGAAACTAGTGACACTGGAAACATTCTTGACCTAGAACCTAGTAACAAGTTATGAAAACTCAGTGATAGTTGTAGCCATAAATGATGAGCCACCTACTGGAGCTATTGGTATAGATAACTGATATCAGCCATTTCATGGAGGCAGCTCAAGTGGGAGAGGGTAATAATTAGTTTCAATGTTCTCTCCTCCTACCCACTGATGTCCTACACTGCCTCCCCTGGCAGCAGCTAACAGGAAGCTAGCCACCAGGGGTTCTGAAGATGCACTTCATGGAGACTAACCTCCCATGACATGAAACAGGGCTGAAAAGAATATGAAATTAATTTGGAGGGGCATATAGTGAATGATCAGCTTCATAGCAACCACAAAGACAAGAATATTTGTATTTGCTGTCATTTATTATGGACCAGACACTGTTCAAAGTTGTTTACATGCATTATCTGATCCTAACAAAAATTATTACTCTTGATTTATGAGTAATAACAGTTAAATAAAAAAGAGATGGTCGTATCTTCATTTTGCATATTGGGTGGATCTAGATTGCCTTGTGTGCAAATTCAAACAACAATATCACCCGCTATAAGATTTCAACCCTGAATATATGAAGCCTTCACTTTAAAAGAGTTATTTCCCTTTGTATGAGTTAAAGATGGTGTGACAAGGGGACAGACTTGGTAAATCTTTTACTTGAGTAAGAGTCTGCACAAGCAATCAAGGATAGGGGAATAGTATGAAATTGAGTGCAAAGGAAGTTCTTTACTTTTTTGTATAGAAGAAATGAACACAATACAAATTGTTTCTTCATCTGCCACCTGTGTCATTTAAAACATTGGTAATCTAAAAATAAAACAGTATCACAAGACAAAGGCATAATTAGCAATATTAGATCAATATACACAATATCAGTAGAAAACTAGTAACATCAGTAGCACAAACTGCTTATATTTTTTTCAGAGCTGTATGCATTAATAATATCTGTAGCCTTGGGAAAAGCCATGTCCTTCTGCGCTTTACTTTGAACTCAAGAATTTATTTTTTTCTCTACTTTTTTTTTAAATCCTATTTTCCCTTTGGTTTGAGATGCTAAGAAAATGAGCTCTATATTCTGCAATGGTAACCTTAAGTGGTACTTGTCAAACATGATTTGGTAGGTGAGAAACCAGGAACAAAAACAGCCAAATTTAGTAGAAAGAGCAGTGAACTACAGGGCAGGTGACCTAGACACCAGATACAACCAACAACTAACTATGCGATTTAAGAAGAATCTTTTCTTCTCACCATGCTGTGAGAATTTCACCCGTAGGCCATCCCATTCTCTGAATGACTCGTATTCCAAAAGTTCATTTTGTGTCAGTGTGCCTTTGAGAGTAAAAACACATTTTTTCCCATAGCAACACTCTTGAAGGAAGCTCACGGGGTCTTATTTATGTGTATTTCTTCTTGGAGCCACCTGATTATATTGTGTGTTATTTAGGAAGTGCCTAATATTTTGTTATGGCTAATGATGGCAAGCAAATGTCAAGCTAGTTAGAATATAATCAATTTTAGCAATATACACCTGCTTGTAAGCATGTGTGCACCCACATGCACACATAACTTTTTTTTAAACCAATTTTGAATAAAGGCAGATTCAGAATTGTCACTAGTAAATTAACGACATACTCTTAAAGGACATTACAGAATGCTTTTAATCAGCATAACATATAACCAAAATAACCTCCCTATAGACAAGGTAATGTAAAATAATAAGGGTTATATTTACTGAGGATAGCGACAGAGCTTTTAATGAAAAAATAACACATAAAAGTTGTTCTTTTCCCCCCCAAGATTTAAATGCCATGAGAAATATCTAACATATTTTTCACAGTGACCTTGATAACCAGGTAATTTAGTACATTTTTATAGACCCTCAGGAAATCAGAAAATGTAGAGCCAGCTTAGTATAAGCCACGGATCCTTTCTACTTCCTTTCCCATGAGATTCCCCATCTGTATATGAGCTTTGATCTGGAGTCACAAACAAAGACTCTCTGTTTATTCAAGAGATCAAATGTTACTTTTGGTATAGACTCTGGGGAAATTCAGTAGAGGGACATAAGCTTTGGGAATACATTGATTTTCAAAGTGTTGATCTGAATAATCCATGACATATTTAGTTTCTTCGACTGTTAGAAGACATACATGAAGGTGATGAACTCACAGAGCTTTGTTCTTTGAGGATAAATCCCCCTTCCCTTTGCAGTAGTCTTTTTTATATTAACACAGAAAATACTCTAAGTGAAAAAGTCTGAGTTATGCATCTTCTTACCACTATTCTTGTTGATATTCCTAGAGTTTTTCTGATTTCTCTATTTTAGATTTAAAAAGAAAAAAACAAAACAAAACTAGATACACATCCTTAGATTGTTGCTTATTCTTATATGCCATGCTTTGGGTGAATTTTCCTTCTAAGGCTACTAAAACGCACATATTTTAATATAGGCTTTATTATTTTCTTGAGAAGTTTCAGGTTTACAAATCAACTGAGCTGAAAGTTCAGAGTTCCCACAATCTGTCTATTTTCCTCACAAGAAGTTTTCCCTATTATTAACATTTTTGCATTAGTGTAATACGTTTATTACAATTGATTAACCAATCATGATACATTATTATTAACTAAAGCACACAGTTTATATGAGGGTTCACTCTGTATTTTTATGAGTTTATGCGAATGTATAATGTCTTGTACTCACCATTATAATATTATGTGGAATAGTTTCACTGGACTAAAAATCCTCTGTGCTCTACCTATTCATCCTGCCTTCTACTCCCGCAACCCCTTGGCAACCACTGTCTCTATAGTTTTGCCTTTTTCCAGAATGTCATATAGTAGGAATCAGAAAGTAGGTAATCTTCTAAGACTGGCTTCCTTCCATTAACAATATGCATTTGTTTTCTTCATATATTTTTGCATCTTGAAAGCTCATTTCTTTTTATCTCTAAAAGATATTCCATTGTATATATGCACCAGGGTTTCCTCAACCAGTCATTCAGCTATATCTCAGTAGCTTCCAACTTGAGGCAATTATGGATAAATCTGCTATGAATAATCTTGTGCAGGTTTTTACTTAGACATAAGTTTATAGCCCGTTTGGGTAAATACCTAGGACTCACAGTACCTGGACTGTATGGTCAGCTATGTTTAGCTCTGTAAAAAATTGCCAGACTGTTTCCAAACTGTGTGTGGCATTTTGCGTTCCCACCAGCACTGAACGGGAGTTCTTACTGTTCCACATCTGGTCTGCATTCGATGTTTTCGCTATTTTGGATTTTATCAAATATAGATTTTACAATTTTTCTCTCCAAGTCTGTAATTTGTATTTTTATTTTTTTAATAACTTAGTACCATTTGCAGGACAAAAGCTTTTATTTTAGAAAAGTTCAATTTAATTTTTTCTCTCATGAATCACTATTATGTATTTAAAAATTATAATAAAACACAAAGGCATCTAGACTTTCTCCTGTTTTATCTTCTAGAAGTTTTATAATTTTGGATTTGATTAGGCCTGCAACCCATTTTTTTTTATTGTTAAATTTAATGGGATGACATTGATCGGTAACAATTAGATAGTTTCTGGATGTGCAGTCCACACCACATCACCTATGCATTGCATTATGTGCCCACCACCCAGAATCACCTCCCCTTCCATCACCATATATCTGGTGCCCACTCCCACCCTGCCTCCCACTCTCCCTCCCCTCTCCTCCCCTTCCCTCAGGCAATCATCCAGCTATTGAGTGTGTCCATAGGTCTCTGTGTCTTTGTTACTTTCAGTTTTATATTCCACCTATAAGTGAGGTCATATGTTTCCTGATTCTTTCAGTCTGACTTATTTCACTTAATAAGATGGTCTCTAGGTCCATCCATGTTGTCACAAATGACTGTATTTCCTCATTTCTTATCGCTGAGTAGTATTCCATTGTGTAAATGTACCACATCTTCTGTATCCAGTCATCTTTCGAAGGGCATTTTGGTTGTTTCCATGTTCTGGCCACTGTGAACAGTGCTGCGATGAA
>PVKE010010828.1:0-32560 GCA_004027555.1 Craseonycteris thonglongyai
TCCCCAAACTGCTCCTTCTCCCTCCCTCTCCCGCTCTCCCCTTTTTCCTCTAACCTTTGTGTGTTGTTCTGCGTTGTGTGGTTCTCTCAGTTGAGGGTGCTTCTCAGGGTTTCCCCTGTGGGTTCCTTTTTGTTCGTAAGTCCCTTCCCAGGTAGGTGTCTGGGTTCTCCTCTCATGCCGCCATCTTGCTCCTCCTCCAATTTATACTTTTAAGTGTTCTTTGAAAATATTTCTTTTCATAAACCCAGATTTAGAATTATTTTTGTATTCCAAGTTATATTATTTGTATGGTGATTTAATAATTGAGTGTGTATCATGTGCCATGTACTGGGCAGTGGTTTGTATGTTAATATTTAGTCAAAGCTCACACTTAGTCTGTGAATAGGTCGAAATATTATTTCTGTTTAACCAATAAATAAACAGAGACATGTGTCATTAATGTGAAATATTCTTAAACATTGTTATAATGTCTCATATATACTTCTAATATGTGTCATAACTAGAGAAATACTGAGTAAAATAATGAGGATTTTCAGTTTCCCTTAAGACAGTTTTCTGCCATTGATATAGTAACCATTGATAAACTAATACAATGAATGATGATACAAGCTGAAGTACTGTAATGCACAAAATTTGAGCAGGGGGCAATTTATCACCGGTTGCCCTGAATTGACTCTTACGTAAACTACCTTGAGTTGAATCATATTCTGCAGTTAAATGTTAAAAGTGAGCTAATGCACGCTAGTTTCTCATTTGATGAAATAGAAGTATTTAGAATTGTATATAAATAAAGTACCGGTACGTAAATTGAAACTTATAGAATGGAAAAAGAGCTTTGAGGTTTTTATTCTCAAAGTGGGAAAATAATATTTTAGTAATATAAATAATATCCAAATATAGAGAGTTTTGAAAGTTCTGATTTCTTAATATAGAGTTTTCTTAAAATGGAGCACACTCATACCTGTATCTGTGCATATCACCTGTATATGTACACATGAGTTCTTTGTGAATAATAAGATGTAAGCTTTCTTTACATTATACTGCATTGCAATGTTTCTTACATTGAAAAGTATGGTCAATAAGAAGATTTTTCTTGATAAATTTATTGCTAGCAATTTATCCATATGGTAACTAACTGGCATGCCTATTGAAATATGAAATCAGAAAAAGGGTCCTGGCAGAGTTTTGGAAAATGTTACTAACCTGATTTTATGAAATCAAAAAGTTCTAAGATTTGAGCATGCTGATTAATACCTGCACTTTTGTCACTGGTGCAGTTTATTTATCAGTGTATGAATGACCATCATTTTGGTGAAAGACTAATACATGAATAACCCCTGTATAGAAAATTCAATTGATGACCATATTGATAAATAGGAAATAATGGTCATCAGAGGTATTCTTAAAATATTATATTGGATATGCTTTCTTAAACTTTTGACATTATTTTAGTTCTTGAAGGCTTTATCAAATGGAGCATATATATTTAAGGATATCCCTGTTCCTAACTCATGTATTTCATACTTTATTTGCTCTGGTTATTTTTTAAGTAAAATACCTACCAAGGTTTGTTAGTGTTCTTTTTCTTCCTTTTTTCTTTTTCTTTTTTTTTTTTTTTTTTTTACCAATTTGCATTACATTTAATCATTATAAACATTAATTTATTGATGGAAAGGTAGATATTTTTTAGCATGTTGGTGTTTTATTGTTACCATCATAAACCATTTTTTAAGTGTATATTTTAATAGTGTTAAGTATGTTTACATTGTTGTGCAACAGTAGTTTTTCTTAAATGGAACTTACTGATAAATGTAGTCATGCTGAAGCAATGACTTTTTATTTATTCTGCTTTGTTGTCCTTTCTCTAGAATATGTATCGATTTGAAGGCACTGGATTTTCAAACATCCCTCAACTTATCGATCATCACTATACAACAAAACAGGTTATCACTAAGAAGTCAGGTGTAGTTCTGCTCAATCCTATTCCTAAGGTGGGTGCGTAGTATACACTTTTTTAAAAGAATGTTTTGTGAGTTAAAGTTCCCACAGTAAATAAAGTTTTTAGATTATTGAAGTTTGGGGAAAAAAAGGCTTTGTGATTACCACTAGTGCAAGTGTAGTTGAAGCAATTTCTTGGTTTTGCTCAGATGGGTTGCCTTTTTATTCAGTAGTGGCTACGTAGGTTACAAATAGCCTGTTTTGTTTTGTTTTGTTTTTTCTTCCTAGTTTTTCTTGAAAGACTTAAAGACTTTTCTTCTCTATAAGCTTCAGTCTTTGAAAGGTGTACTTTATAAAAGATTAAGATACAGAATTCTAATAAAATGTTTAGTAATCATGAGTGAATTAGAATTTTAATTTTGGATGTTAATTTTACAATATATTATAATATATTGGAACTTTTAAAAACTTTATTACTGTTCTCAAAGGCAGTACATTGTAACTTCCCTGTGGAGCCAGGTACCTGAGTGAGAGATTGTTCTAGGTCATTTTTACCTCTAAGATCTATCATAGGGCATAGTTATTTTCATGTGCTTTAAGAGGTTTGTGAGGTAAGGAGTGGGTACAAGGAAAGTTTGTGTTTTTAAACCTGTGGGGCCTGGACCAAAGTGGAACAAGGGACTGGGTTTATTTTCTGAGCACTTTTGATGTTTCAGGAATTGGGTTTGGGTCTGCAAGACTTCTTTTATTTGTTTACTATAAAGACCAATGTGGAAATAAGGAAGTCATAAAACCTGGTAGGTCAATATTTGCTGTTTTGTTTTTTATATATCTAGGGATGACTTTAATACAGACTTTTATTTCCAAGAATGTTAGTATATAATCCAGATTAGCTAAGGAAATTTTAAAAACAATTGTTATACTTCCCTTTGTTAATCTGTTACATAATGTCAATATTTGTACCTGTATTTTATTGCTCAGTGTTTACTTACAGGTTGAGCTTAGATTCCTCACAGATTTTAGACAATTGCTAAACACTAATTTTGTGGTTAAGGAATTGACCTTTTTGCATAATTTTCTAGAATTATGAGATTGGCTCAGCTTTTGTAGTATTTTTTTATTCACTTATTTTTTCATTTTAATTTCATAAAACTATAAAAATTGTTCCTTAGTCTGGAACACATTGTCACATATTTTTCTCTAGTAAAAAATGTCTACCAGTGTTTCTTTTTCCATCTATGAATAAATGCCGTTGTTTTGCAGAGCTCTTTAGTTAAGGTTATCTGTTCTCATGGTTTCATTTACTATTTATATATCAGCAACTTGTAAAGTTATATTTATTGTTCAGATTTCTATATTTCCCAAAACCATTGTTTTTCTACTTTTCACCTAAAATTGAGTTTATCACTTTTAACTCCAAAATTTGTTCTTTTTTTTGGTAAATGGTACCACCAGATACTTAGCTGCTCAAACCATAAAAGAAGCATATAAAAATGCCTCTGGGGAAGCCGGGATGACTCAGTGGGTTAGGCGCTCACTTTGCAGTCCTGGGGACTGAGGATCGAATCCTGGCCCTGTCCGTGCGGACCCATATGCTGAACTGGGGAGTGCCCCCAGTTCAGTTCTCATTGGGGTAAGACCCCGGCCGGGTTCCTGTCCTGTGCAGCCCCGCCCACCTGTGAAATGAAACTATGTAGAAAAACCGATGATGTGCAACTATGGAGACTGTTCTAGGCTCTCCCTCTTCTCTCTGTCCCTGTCTCTGTATCTCTCTCTCTGTCAAAAACAATAAATAAATCTTTAAAAAAAAAATGCAGATCTGGTCTTGAGTAAGAATATTTAATTTCAAATAAAGCTGCAGCTCTAGTGTATAAAATTTTTCATGACATAAGCCTAGAGATGTGGAGTAGACTTACTGGACTGCTCCAGGGCCAAGTGTTCTCTTCTCCCAGACGCCCAGCACTGGCTGTGGAACTGATTATCTTATCATTTTATGGCACTAGCTGTGAAAATGACTAAACTTAATGCTAAAGAAGATTAAGGGGCTATACATAAGTTATTTTTTATGAGGGGGAAATTTAAGTTTATATAGCTGGCTATTAACCTTATCTATAGTACTGATATTTGAAATATGCAATTCATTATCTCTGTTGTGAACATTGTTATATACTTGTCCAACCTGTGGTCTGCACCCCAGTGTGGCCCAGGACAGCTTTGAATGTGGCCCAACACAAATTTGTAAACTCTTAATACATTATAATTTTATTTTGTGATTTTCTTCTCTCTCTCTCTCTCTCTCTTTCTTTTTTTTTTCCTTTTTTTTTTTTCCAGCTTATCAGCTGTTGTTAATGTTAGCATATGTTATGTGTAACTCAAGAGAATTCTTCTTCTTCCAATATGACCCAGGGAAAGCAAACAAGTGGACACCCCTTATCATGTTACTTTCTACATGAAAATCACAAAGCAGAACTTATAAAAGTTAGATAATTTTCAGTTATTTGTGGAGAACAAACTGATAAGGATTTTGTTATGGTTGCATTATCTGTTATATGTGTCTCCCTTTGGGAAGTTACTTGTACTCTTGTAATTGGAATCTTTCTTGATCTAATTTGTGTGAGAAGTTAATGTCTTTGACTATATAATATACTCTAAAACATCTAATTTACATCTTGCCAGGCTTCATTTTTAACCTATGTAAAGAATGTTATTTTGGTCTCAATATAATTTCTGTTTATAGCAACTTACTTCTAAGACTCTTCTCATTTATTTCTCTCCTATGTACAAACTTATATCATCATAATGCCTAACTGGAGGCTATGGTGGTCAGAGTAGTCTCTTTCTTACTTCAGAAGTACAAGCAATTAGACAATCTAGAGACAGAAATAATTTAACTGTCTCATAATGATAAAACCAGTGGTGCCCAAGACACTCATCCCTTACTGTCCACTGTCTGATTTCTGCTACACTGCCTCCTAAAGCCTGTATAAAGATATGGAAGATGAAAGGCATCGTGAGTAGGAGTTACAGATTGCCATTATCATCATCCTTTTATTGGCAAACATATTGGATGTGCACATGGCCTGTTCTTTACTTAGTTCTGTTTCTATTCAAATGTAACTATCAGAGAAACTTTTTCTGATTACCATGTATGAAAAAACACCTTACCTCCTTAGTTTCCCTCTTCTCCTTCTTAATATCTCTTTGTTATAGTCATGTTTATCTGACATTATATTATGTAATGTATTTTCAGTTGCCTGTCTTCCCCAAGTGATACGTAAGTTTCATATGGGCCAGAATTTCATTTTACAATTAGGGCAGCTGTATCTCAGTACCTAGAACAGTACTGACCCATAGCTGGTGTTCAGGAAATATTTGTTGAAGAATTGGATTCACTGAGCAATTGCTAGGAGTGAGGTATTTGCTGAGATTTTTATATGCTTTATCTCATTTAACCCTTAATATTTTCCTATGAAGAATTATTATGAGTCCCATATGATATTATTAGTATTACTAACTCCATACAGTATTATGAATGAGGAGCTGAAGTTTAACATGGTAAATGACTTGTACAAGATAGCACAATCAATAAGAGGCAGAGCTGAGATTTGAACCCATGTTCTTAACCACTATTGAGATTATAGAGTCTAGACTTTATAGAGACTAGAATAAACTGTTTATTTTAAGGATCTTGGATGTGAGTTCAAGGAAAAGGAAGTATCTTTCATTTCATAAAATATTAAATTAAAAAATATATTACAGTATAATATATCAAATATTATACTGTAAGTCTCTATGAAAGGAAAATCATTAAACAGTGATTTTGGGTCAGAGATCTGAGATTTGAGGTAAAATTTAAGTAAAATATAGTTAGAGAGATATTTAGTTCAATTTTAGCACTTAAATTTTACTTTGAAAGTTTATTGGTCTTGTTAAGTCTAATATTTCTTTAGATATAGCTGTTTTTAAAAAGAAACTTATTTTCTGAAAGAGAATTGAAGGTTATAGGATTAAATTCAGGAGAGTTAGGCAGCAAGCCATGAAGTTGAATTTTAGACAAATGACTTGCTTGCCAGCTTAAATCAGGAACTTGTGGCTTTTTATTAGAATTTAGTATAGGTTGCCAGAATATTAAAGGCAGATACTTTGAGAGGATAGTACATCGTTCTGTGACTGAAACTTGTAATGAAGAGACAGTCTAGTGGCAATAGCACTCATGATCAAACACATACAGACAAGAACTGGTCATGAGAGAAGAAAATTGTACTTTTAATTGTATTTTTTTAGTTTCAGAAAGCTTTCCTTTTTTTTTTAAAGATTTTATTGATTTTTGACAGAGAGAAACAGAGACAGAGAGAAAGGGGAGGGCCCAGAGCAGTCTCCATAGTTGACATTAGTTTTCCATATAGTTTTACTCCACAGGCGGGCACAGGGCTGCGCAGGGCAGGAACTGGGCCGGGAGCCTCCCACATAGGCCCCGGCAAGTACTGAGCTGGGGGCACTCTCCAGTTCAGCATGTGGGTCCGCATGGGCCGGGGCTGGGTTTCTGTCTTTGGTCCCCGGGGCTTCTAAGCGAGCACGTAACCTGCTGAGCCATCCCAGCTTCCCCTAGAAAGCTTTCTTAGTGACTGTTTTAACTTATATTTAAATATTGCTTTTTCCAATTTACTGTTTAATGATTTTCCTTTATTGAGGCTTTTGATAATTTTTGATGTTTAAATCCTATTCAATTTAAAATTTTATGGAATTAAAGAAATTTCCACTTCCTTAAATCTACATCTATGTGCCCTAATTCCCTCAGTATTTAATTAAATTATTAAAGTAATTTAAAATT
Organism: Craseonycteris thonglongyai; assembly: GCA_004027555.1. NCBI lineage: Eukaryota > Metazoa > Chordata > Mammalia > Chiroptera > Craseonycteridae > Craseonycteris > Craseonycteris thonglongyai. The sequence continues at coordinate 6,770 of PVKE010010828.1, forward strand.
TTACTACAGAGAATATTGAAAATATATACGATTCAGTATTTATTGCTTTGGCAAATACTTGCTTAACTCTTATTGTGTGCTGGGGTCCTATGTTATATCATAGTGTGATACATCCTCAGAAAACGAAGCAGGTCAAGTAGATAATGACTTGAGCATGATGTTGGGAGCAGGGAGTATGTTGTGTGTGTGTTTATGTGTATAGAGTGGAGCATTGGTTTTTGTTTTGATTGTGATCAAGGAAGGCCTCCTAATGAGTTAATATATTAGCAGGGGAATCACAGAAGTGTTTGTTAGTACAACATGAATACTAACCTATGAGAATAGAGGCCAACTTTAAGCTGGTAGAGCTATAGTGGTATTTATTGACTAAATATCCTCCATGCGTGTTTGGAGAGTGTTTTTTGGTATAGTGGAGGAACTTTAGAGGCTAGTGTGGAAGAAACAGTGGTAGAAGGGGAGAGTGAAGGGAGGTGAGCACCGATTGTCTTAAAAGGTCAACTGTTTATTATATGATTTAAGAAAGACACTTAATTTGAATAGAAATCCATAAAATTATATAAGTTTTCATAGTGGTCTCTTAAAAACAAAAGTTTTGTCTTTAATTGCACTAGTGAATTTCAAGGGAATATTTTGTGGTAATATGGCTATTCAAATAAGAGTAAAACCTGTGATTTTGATTTTCAAAACCTTTTCCCCCTAGTCCCTTATTCCTTTTTTGCCCCCCCCGCACCCCCCCTTTCACACACACACACACACACACACACACACTTACACACACAACACTGAGCAATTAACAGAATTCTGACATAGTCTATGTGGAGACAGAGTGAGATCCCATAAGTAAAGGCTGAGGCTGACAAGACTGTCACCACCCCACAACTTCAGGTACCAAGCACAAGTCCAAGTTATCACCTGTGCTTCTGACCAATTGGTTTATAGGTTAGAGGTTCCAATGAACCCTCCTTGGATTTAATTAATTTGCTACCGTAGCTCACAGAGCTCAGAGAAATATTTTCCTTATTATGATCAGTTCATAGTAAGAGGACATAAGTCAGGAATAGCTCATGGGAAGAGAGTGATGGCAAGGGGCATGGAGCTTTCATGCTCTCCAGGTGCCCCACTCTCCCCACTCTCCATACCTGCCTTTGTCAACCTGAAAGCTCTCCGTAGCCAGTCCTTCTGGATTTTGAGATATGTAGGCTTATTTCATGGCTGTGGTTGATTAACTCTTTGGCCATTGGTGGTTAAGCTCATTCTGTAGTCTCTCTCCTCTCCCCAGAGGTCAGGGAGAGGAACTGAAAGCGCCACCTCTGTAATAATTACAGGGTTGACTCCTCAGACATCCAGCTGCTACCCTCAAGTCACCCAGGGGCTTTCCAAAAGTCATCTCAATTCGCAAAAGGAAAGACTCCTTTATGCCTCTCAGCACTGAAGCATTTTCAAGGGGTTTAGGAGCTCTGTGCTAGAAATGAGGTGTAAAACCAAGTATAATTTCTTACTATAAATCACAATATTACACTAATTAATATTATTTTTAGAGTTATATAGCTAGCTGTGCTTTTACAATTAATCCTCTTATTCTGTTGTTTGTGTGGAGATTTTTTTTTAAAGTGCTGTGTGTTTAAATTTTGTAGCTGAGAGTTACCTTTCTTTATCTCTTGAAAACCAGATATTTTTTATTTTTATATTCCACTTATAAAACTGAAAGTAACAAAGAAACAAAGACTCATGGACATAGTCAATAATTTAGTGGTTACCTGAGGTTAAGGGGGAAGGTGGGTGAGAGAGCTGAGGAGGGGAGTAAGGAGGAGGAATCAAATATATGGTGATGGAAAGTGAGCTGATTTTGGGTGTTGAGCACATAATGCAATGTATAGACAATGTAATGTAGAATTGTACACCTGGAAACAATATAATTGATATCAATGTCACCCCAATAAATTTAACAATTAAAAAAAGAAAACCAGATAATTAAATATGTCAAATTAGATTTCCATTAAGTGAAACCTACAGTTTGGAGGAAAAAATCTGATCTAGAATACTGCTTGATTTTATCTTTTAAATCAATTATTAGGTCTATTGAGAGTAAAAGAGTATGAAAAAATAATAAAATTTTCTCTTTAGGACATTCATTAAAATATATAAATCTCCATGTTGACCTTTCATTTGATCAAAGAGAATTCAATTTTAAATGCCAGTTTTCAACATTGCCATCCACATGACCTGGGGCTAGTCAGCCAGCCTCATCTTTAACCTATAGGAATGTCACATGGTTGTTTTAAAGATCATGTGAGAAAACCTCTGTGGATACATTTTGGATACTGTATAATACCATATACGTTCTTATTTAAAAACTTTTTTTGACAAGAGAAATCAGAGTATAAGGTCAATTAGAAGATTTTAATTTGTAAAGGAAAAAAAACTTATTGGGGGCATAGTATGTTGATAACACAGTACCTCTGTTATTTTATTAAATTTTTTTAAACAATTGAGTATTAGTATTATCCCCATTACTTAGGTGAGGAAACTATAATGATGGTGATAATTCTAACACATGTCTTCAATTTTCAGTCCAGTAGTCAGAATGTCTGCTTTCCTGTTATATTTTCAAACAGTTGTTTGGAATACAGTGTTGCTTTGACCCAGTCTGAAGGTTATTTTGCCCAGTTTAAATATTCCAGGTTTGGGGAATCAGATGTGCAAGGCAGCTCCTTTGCAATGGCAGCTCCAACAACTCCATTTTGAAGTGGTTCTATTTATATTATATTTCACATAATGTTAGACTCCAAAAATCAATAGACCTTGGAGGCCACTGAATTTCTTAAGTGGTTTATTTCATTCATAAGTTTACCTCAAACTTTCTTAAATATCATGATGTTTTTAGTTTGAGCAACCAGGTTTTTTGGTAACATGTTCCATGTATTTCTTATCTACCCTTTAAATATTTGAAGGATGAGGGAAATACGCAGATGACATTAAAAGAATAAGTCACTAGAATTTTTTAAATGCAGGTTATAGGGAAAGGACTTGGTATTTACAGTGCAAACATTGCCTGAAGTATATCATTTTATTACTTTATATGCATGGACTTAGGAAGCATGTAGAAATGTACAAGAAAATGTATAAGAGAATTCTGAAATCCTGTATGAAAAGTATGAATCTGGTTGCATAAGTAAGTTTTATTTCCTATTTCTTGTTGGAACCCATAGCAAAGAGAACAACAATAAAAAATTTTAAATGTGTAAACAACATTTTTTCATGAAACTAGGAGCCTTATATAACTCACAGACTTCTAAGTACATATTAACATAGTGAAAAGCACCTTAGATTAGGCTGTAGTTGTGTAGCACAAAATTAAGAGAAGATATGATTAAAGAACCACCCTGCAGTAGATCTTACGAAGCTTCAACAAAAATATCTGTTGAAATTGAGAAAGTCACCTTAAAGTTCCAAGATTACAAGGCTACAGTTTTTTTTTGTTGTTTGTTTTTTTATTGTTTTTGACAGTGAGAGAGATTGTTTTTGAGAGAGAGAGAAAGAGGAAAGGGAGGGCCCAGAACTGTCTCCATAGTTGCACATCATTGATTTTCTACATAATTTCATTCCATAGATGGGCGCAGGGCAGGAACTGGGCCAGGGGCTTCCTGCATGGAGCTTGCCCCAGTGAGAACCGAACTGGGGGCACATCCTAGTTCAGCACCTGGATCTGCATGGGCCAAGGCCAGGATTTGATTCTTGCACATGTGACTGCAAGATGAGCGCTCAACCTGCTGAGCCATCCCAGCAACCCATCGATGGATGTAGAAAATGGGTGAGGGGATAAAAATTTACCATTTAAGTGATATAGCCAAAGTTGCACTTAAAGGAAGGTTCAGAGCCTTAAATACTTACATCAGTAAAACAAAAAGAATGAAATAAATGAGTTAAGCATTCAACCCAAAAAATTAAGAGGAAACAAATTCACAATTAAATAAACGGGAAGCATAAGACAGGAATTATAAAGATAAAAGCATAAAAGAATGTATTATAAAAAGGGAAAACAAAATATACATAACTGCTTTTATAAATATCAATACATAATCAGAACACTTGCTAATGAAATTAAGAAAAACTCATGCCACAAAAGGGTTGATCTCTTTAATATGCAAAAAACCTCTAGAACTTGATAAAATAAAGACAACCAAATAAAAAAATTGGCCATGGACATGAGTGGGTAGTTCAAAAAATAAAAATACAAATGATTTTTAAAGATATGACAGGGATTACTCAGTAGAATTGGGCATGAGGTAATTAGGAACAGAGATGTAAGGTAAACTTTTTACTCTTTATATTTTTTATTTACCATTTTTTTTAAACATTCAAAAGTAGGATTAAATATATTGAAACCACAGCACCTGTACTAAAGCAGTTACAATTTTTCGGAGATATGCTTCATTGAAAAATTACTGTTAAAAATGTAAAATGTTCATGTTATATATTATTAAAGTAAATAAATCAATTTATAAAATAGTAGTATAGTATTAGCCTATTTTCAAAAATTGAAATATAACTTATATCCATATATACATAGAAAAATTTGAAAGATTATGCCGTACTACAAAATATTATGATTATTTCAGGAAAAGGAATTATAGGGAATTTTTTTTGGCTGAAGTGTAGTTTAAAATTTTGGGGGGGAAGCTGGGATGGCTCAGTGGGTTAAGCTCTCGCTTTGTGGCCCCGGAGCTTGAGGATCGAATCCTGCCCCCGGCCCGTGTGGATCCATATGCTGAACTGGGGTGGACCCCAGTTCAGTTATTGCCGGGGCCTTTGTGGGAGGCTCCTGACCCAGTTCCTGCCCTGTGCAGCCCCGCGCCCACCTGTGGAGTGAAACTATATGGAAAAACTAATGCTGTCAACAATGGAGACTGCTCTGGGCCCTCCTCATTCTCTCTGTCTGTCTCTGTCTCTCTGTCGAAAAACAATAAAAATCTTTAAAAATATTTTTCATTGAATATATTATACTTTGCACTTTTGAAAAAAATTTAATCATATGATAATGCTAGTAGAACTCTCTAAAGCAGTGTTTTAAAGACTTTTTTCCACAATGTGTAGAAAGAAATTGATTTTATTTGGAGTCCCAGGACATACAAAATTGTGAATGTGCATATATTTGCATGTGCATAACTGATATAAATTTAACAAAACTACTTTTTATGTTTTTTACATATGATACATTCTCTTTAATTTTATTTTTTTAAAGATTGTTTTTTTATAAAATTTGACACCTTGATGAGATTTCTGTTTGATATTAACTTTAAAATGGAGAAACAATATTATGTAATCGTTAATATTCCTTATTTGCAAATTACTGTCCTGTGTTAACCCATTTTAAAAGTAAAAATGTAATACAAGAACAGGCTTTGTTTGTTTTCACTTAAAAAAAATGTTTATCTTTCTTACCGTATTAACTAAATCCATGTTCACCTTCTATAATACAATGTCCTTGAAGGGAACAATTTAATTGTGCCACAAAGAGTTGTCCCACACCCTACTTAACATAGAAAAATTTGCATGCTAAGAATTTTAATGGCATTGAAATTACAGGATTTAAAAATTAGAAAGACCAAGGACATTAAAAAGATATCTGCAAGTGATTTTTAGAAATCAAAGCCTCATTCATATACAAGCCTTAAAGAACATGAAATTTCAAGTTCTTCCTTATTACTATATTTATGTAACAAATGATATATATTAAAACTAGACAAAAGATGAAGTCTTATGACAGAAATAGCCATATAGAGAAATTATAATCTTATGGATATTTTTGAACTTTGATTGGTGACTAATGAAAAATGGAATCAATATCAGCAAAGATCTATCGTTATAATTTATTATATATCTCTTAGTAATAAAGGACCCTTATGTTTCATTCATGGCCCTCACTGTTTTGTGACCTTATCATTAAAGATAGTACATTTATCTGGCATCTGATACCAATCCCCATGGGTCCCACTTAACTGAGAGTCTACTGTATTTTGAAATGGTGGACGCTAGAGGTATGATTTTACCAATAGTTATCTTCTTTTTTTTTTGGCCCTGGAATCACTTCATTTGGAGACATAAGAATCATTTTTAATGTCCATAATACTTCTTCAGAAGTCTTCTTCAGAAAGAACTTAGTCCATAAGTCTTCTTCAGAAAGAACTTAGAAGACTCTTCCATTCCTATTGCAATTTTGAATGTGGGATTTCTGGAAGTTTGCCAGTGTTCATCTGAAATATAAATACATCAGAATTTCCTAGGGATCCATAGTTTTTAAGTATGGCTCTGTCTCGTTTGTTAGCATTCAACAAATACATATAGAGTTCCTGTTATGTAATAGAAACTGTATCAGGTGCTGAAGATACAGTAATGACAATGACAATCTATGTTCCAAAAGAAATTAGAGTCTCGTTGGGAAGACAGATAAGTAATAATAAATTAGAATTACGATTGAGGTAATAAAATTTTGTTCTAGAGGGAAGTTATGGTATTTCAGAGGACATAAGAAGGTCCTGTTCAGGGAATGCCTCCAAGAGTTGTGAAGAATTGCTGGGGGAGGACCTGTGAGGGGCCTGCTCAAGTTAGTGTTTCAGAAAAGGAGCTGCATCTCAGCTTGGGATGAGAAATTCTGTGTTTCATTTGAGGGACTTTTAGGATTTGGAACATGTTGAGTATGAAATATGACACTTTCAAATATGTTGTCCTGTAAGGAGAATAGCTCTATGTATCTAGAATTCAGGAGCAATCTTGGACCACAGATATACACTTGGGAGTTACTAACATGTAGGGAAAATACTTAAGGCTTAGAGTACATGAGAACGTATTTAGCGTGAGAAGAGGGCCTTGGATAGATAGCACACAGGTGAGAAAGAGGAAACTCCAGTGGTCTCTCTCACCCTTTCCTTCCTCTCCACTCCTGTTGCCTTCTTATTCATACAGATTTTCAGCACTTTAAACCTGTATTATTGACAATGCATTTACCTGTCTTTCCTTCAGGATCTTTTTTTTTCCTCCTCTTATCACTAGGTTTATCTTTCTAAAATAACATATCAGATTCTTATTTAAAAATATATATATTTTTAAATTGCTGTGTGAATTAATGTAGGCTTCTTAATCTCTTCAGGATTTTTTTATAATCTGTTCCTACTTCATCTGTCCAATTTAGTCCCTTCTTCCTTGTCTGTATTTTTCTTTTCCTTTAGTCATCCTGTTAGAATGCATAGACAAGAATATAGAACCACACACTCACCATATACAAACATGAACTCATTATGTTGATTCACTCCTTTATTCCCCACTGGCCATGCTTCTCAATCTTGCTCTTTGTCAACACCACCCATTCCAGTATATAAGCAATAAAAAATATTTGGAACATTCATAAACTTCTTACTTTCTCTCATCCTTCACAGTTAATGAGTCATGAATTCCTGAAATATATACCTCATAAATGGCTTTCAAGCCTGTTACCTCCTTTTCTTCCCCTTGCTCTTATTACCTTAGCTGAAGCCTTCACTGACGTGGGTCCAAGACTCTTGTGAAAAGGCTGTTGTTTCTCATAATTGCTAATCCTTTGCCCTGTTGCCATTTGGGAACATATAAAGTAATAACTAATCATGTTATGTGAATGCTTAAAATACTCTAATGAATTGATACTTTCTGTTGGTCAGGTTGAAAGATCCTAGCATAAGAGTAAATAACCATTGTGGTCTAGCTCCTTCCAGCCTCTCCTTGTTTCTTCATATCTGAAGTTGCGACTTACTAAAATCCCTTAAACTTCTCAGAGTATGAGCTGCTGTTTCATACTTTTCTTTCTTTGTAATGCTGCTCTTTTTTCCTGGAATGTAATTTGAGCATCATTTTCTGTTTAAAGTTTTTCTTAATCCCATTATTTCAAATTGTTTCCTTCTTTCCCTGTGCTTCTGTAAAATTCTGCACAAGCCATGATTATGTCACTTAATTTGTAGTATTAAAATTATTTATTTTCTATATACTTCAATTTGTGGACCTTTGAAGTCAAGGGCTGTATTAATTCACTTTTGTGTTCCTTAGCCTGATTTACAGTGGCAAAATAAAGGTGCTCAATAAATATGAGGTGAAAGAATATGTTAAAGAACATGGGATGATATGAACTCATAGATGAAATTGTGTACAAGTAGTCTAAAAAATCCTAGGCATTATTAGAAATGTAATTAAAAACAGGTGCTAGTCATGTCCTTATTTACTGCATAGAGTAGCACTAGATGCCTTAGACCATAATTTAAGTAGCCACTTTTGACGAAGAGACAATGGAAACAAAAGACCCAAATTGGGAGAATTACAGGGATTACTAATTTGGAAATGTTATACAACTAGTTAAGGAAACATTATTGTTTAATGATTCAGTGATTCCTTGTATGTGTTATACTTTTGGGGCTTATTTAATAAGATAATTAGCTAAGTTTTCTAAGCTGGTGAGAGTATTAAAATCATTCCCGGCTACCATAGATCATAGGAATCAAAGTGTTTTCTTAGATATTTGGAGAAGCCCAAATCATTGATTTGATCAATGGCGGTATCTAGTTTGGAGTTAGAGGCAATTAAAACAATTTCTGGGATTCTAGGATAGCTCAACAGGTTGAGCGTTTGCCTTGCAACCACAAGGTCTGGGGATTGAATCCCAGCCCCAGCCTGTGCAAACCGATATGCTGAGCTGTGGCGCAACTGGTAACTGCCTGGGTAGCTGTGAAGGTTCTCGCCTCCAATGCAGGAGATCCAAGTTTGGGTCCTGCCCAACGTGGTCCCACATCCACCTGTGTGGAATGAAACTGTGTTGTAACTAATGATGTACAACTGTGGAGACTGCTTTGAGCCTTCCCCCTTCTCTCTTCCTCTCTCTCTCTCTCTCTCTCTCTCTCTCTCTCTCTCTCTCTCACCTTCTCTCAAACAATAAAATAAATCTTTACAACAAAAAGGAAAACAAACAAGAAGAGCAATTTCTGCTCTTTAAGGTTTTCCCAATTTTTTTCTGGAGCTGTGTAGGCAGAACAGGCTATTCAAAGGCTGATTCAGCTTGACACCTCCTCCACCAAATGTATCCCTGCTAGCCTGTTTTTATTACGAGTCTTTAAACAATGTACTTGAACTGTTTCAGACCCAGTTTCTTTTTTTGTGTCTACTTCAGAGTTGCTACAAAGACAAGATAGTGAAAGCACTTAGTAAACCTATTGTCACTTATTATTGTATAGTATGCAATGAATTATGGTTAATTGGGTTGGAAAGTGTAATAGCCATGTACTTGGGAAAATGTATTATTTATTAAGCGTTGGAAACTTTAAAAATTATTAAGGTATCTGGATACTAGGTCATCTTTTTTTATAATAGCACAAAATTCCTTAATGTTCATTAGGTTCCTGTTACAGAAATATGTTTGACCTAGATATATTAAACAGATATGCTTGCGATCTGGGACAAAAGGCGGGAGACACTATATCATTGTGTGGGTTACATGATTGAACTAATGAGTTATACTGAATTTATTCTGAAAATAGATAAGAAATTAGATGTATTTTGATGGTGAGCTCTCTCATTTAATAAACTTTAAGAAAAGAAAATAGTGGGAAGGATTTGAAAGTCAAACTTACTAAAATTTGAAAGTAGGACAATAATGGTAAAATGATGAGTTTAGAAAGTCATTGTTTTTAAGTTATAGGATTAGCTACAGATGTGTCTCACATTTAAGTATTATGTTAGATCCAAAGTTCAAGAGAAGTTACACAGCATTACTTTGAGTAAAGCGAAAGAATTTTAAAAAATTATTTAAAAATTAATCCATATTGAAATATCCATTTGCTAACTAAGTATATCATTAACTATTGTATAAAATAATCTTAATCCTGTTAATACTGGATATTGCACACATTAGTTCTTTCCATTACTGGTAAAAAAAGAATTCCTACTATAGGCCAATTACACTATGTTGACTGAGTAGCCAGGAAAGACATTATAATTTTCTGTTTTGATAAATTCTTGTAATTATTCTGATTCCTCTATCTAATAGAAACCATCCAAGTCAAAATATATTAATACCATTTCTTAATGCTATTTCTCCTGAAATGTTATATATACAAATGTGAAACTATCCTATATTCCCATGTCAAGAACTAATCTATTTGAAATTGTCTTGAAATTGGTTCATTATTCAGACCTTTTGGCAAAAACATGGGATACATTTAGAAGTTATAGTAAAGAAACCATATTTGGGAGAAGCCGGGATGGCTCAATGGGTTGAGCGCTCACTTTGCAGTGCCAGGGACCGAGAATCGAGTCCTGGCCCCGGCCTGTGTGGACCCATGTGCTGAACTGGGGAGCTACCCCAGTTTAGTTCTCTTTCTGTCTCTCTCTCTCTCTCTCTCTTTCATACATAAATAAATAAAAAAATTAAAAAAAAAAAGATAGCTTTAAAAAGGTTTAAAAAAAAAAAAAAGAAACCATATTTGTAGGTTTGGACCAATAAAAAAAAATGTGAAAATGCAGACACTCTGCAAATTAAATAATAGGGCCAGCGGAAGTAATGCCTCTTTTTATGAGCTGGTAAACTTATTATTGTCAGCAGACTCTCATAGTTTTTAAGTGGTCATTGAATATCTCCCAACGGTTCTAGTATTGTTAATGAATGATGTGAAAAAGCGAAAGAAACAGGTGAACTCTGACTTCAGATGTGTTATTTCATAAATATGACATGTAACCTAATAAAGTCTCTTGTTCTTTGTTCAAAATTCAGTAAACACAGAATGTATGCATTTTATTTATTTAATTTTATTGTTAAATTTATTGGGGTGACATTGATTGGTAACAATTAGATAGTTTTCGGATGTACAAGTCCACATCACATCACCTATGCATTGCGCATTATGTGCTCACCACCCAGAATAATGTATGTATTTTAAAAGGACAAAAGAATGACTGATCAAGTGGAGTTTTTTTTAGAGAAGGTTTTCTGAAAGAGAGTTTGGTCATCATTTGAAGTAAATGCGTGGAATAGCATATTAATACTTCATAATTGTGTCAAAGGCACTGAAGAATGGCTGAAGTCGTCTTTTCATGATTGAAGATTCATTTGGTTTAATTTATTTCATTGTTTAGTAATTACAATATTTAAACATTGTAAAAAGTCACATACCGGTATGTAATGTTATTTAGCAGATTGATTTATATACTTCTTGCTTCGTTCCAACAGAGGATTTGGAGACTTGAAAATATATGTTTAATAAAACAAACTAATAATAAGGGGATGATGAAACTAGAGTGAAGTGAAAGAAGCATAATAATATTTAATGAGGGTATAATTATTATATAGAAATGTTTATCAGAAGTTCCTCTGAGAGGGTATACACCGAACTTCAGTGTTGAGTTCATAAACAAAGAAAAGGGAAAAAAGGAAGTTTCTCAGAAATGCATAGTTCTGAGATATGATAAAATGCCACCACAATGTCTTTTTTTATTGAATTTGTTGGGGTGACATTGTTAGTAAAATTATATAGGTTTCAGGTATACAATTCTATAATACATCATCTATATGTTACAATGTATGCTAACCACCCAGAGTCAGTTCTCCTTTCATCATATTCTGACTCCCTTTACTCTCCTCTACCAAACACCTTCTCCTTATACTCTGGTAACCACTAAACTTTTGTCTGTGTCTATGAGTTTTTGTTTGTTTAGTTCATTTGTTGCTTTCAGTTTTATATCCCACATACAATGGAATATTACTTGGCCATAAGAAAAGATGAAATACTGCTGTTTGCAACAACATGGATGGATCTTGAGGTTATCATGTTAAGCAAAATAAGTCAGAAAAAATGAGAATGTATTTATTGAGGTGACCCACCTTTTATTTAATAAACACTTATGTATACTATATGTCAGCTAGTCTAAGTGTTTTTCTCATGTAAATCTCAGAAAAACTGTAGGAGAGGGGTGTTATTATTTTTACTATTATAGATGAGGAAACCAAGTCATGAAGAATTTAAGTAATCTTCTCAAAAATGCATAGCTGTTCAGTGGCAGAGCTTGGATTCTAACTCAAGCAACTTGCCTCCTGAGTGCCTGCTCCTAATACTATGCTGTGCTACCTCTCCAGGTGGTGTAAAGGAGGATGATGCCTGTAATTTCATTTTTGGAATAACTATACTGAGTTTTGTGACTGTTTCTCATTAGCATCAGTGATGCTAATTAAGGCCCAGTGAACTGAGTTAATTTAGGAAATATAAGTATTATTCCACTTTTAGCTGTAGATCTCCCTAAGATTTACCTCCTAGACAACTGGTTTTGAAGTGTATCACCTGGGAACTGTTAGAAATGTACATTTTCTGACCTCACCCCAGAACTACCCAATCAGCAACTCTGGAAGTGGGGCCCAGCTCTCTGTTTTAAAAGTCCTGTGAATCTGATGTTCCCTGAAGTCTGAGAACCACTAACCTTGATAGAAAAGAAAGAGCTATCCTGAATCTATAAATTCTCTGCATTATCTTATCTCTCTAATGTAGATAAGAAGAATATAGGAAGAATTTGGAATACAAGCATATGTATGCTACTCTTGGAAGTAAGAGAAGATATCACACTTTATCAGTGAATAGACTGGTAATTATTTGAGATATAAGCAATGACCTCTTTAAATTTTAATCATCTCAAAGCATCCTAATGATCAAGAACCAGTGAAGCCTATTTTATGGCTTTTTGAAGAAGTTGATGTTCCAAAATTGATTTTTGCAGTCTCATCAGAATTCAAAAGAAAAATATCTAAAAAGATACTTTTCTTGAACACTATTTTTCTTTTTGCCTTATTTTTATGAGCTATATATTCATTATAATTATTCTGAAGTGATTCTAAGACAGAAAAGATAAAGTTCATCTGTTTAAGAATTATGATTTTTAAGCTTGTGTTTGGTTATTTTAGATTGACTAAGAAAGCTAAACTATAAATAGTATTTCTTCAGAAAAAATGTCTCTGACTTCTAGACAAAGTCAGATACCTCACTATACACTTTAAATTTCCTTCTGACCATTTTCCATTTGTATAATTATACATTTACTAGTGTGAGCCTATTTAAGCCCCATTTTCTTATAAAATGGTGATAACCTTACCTTATCAGTTCTATATCAAATGAGATTAATACATGCATGAACATTCATACCGGTAGTTATTTCTGTAGTATTTGTTGAATATTCCTACACAGTAAGTCCTATGAGAGCAAGTATGGTATATATTTTGTGCATGGTATTTCTTACCCCCTAGTAAGTACTCAGTTAATATTTGCTGAATGAATGAGTTGGTGGATTGAATGATTCTAATCTTGATAAGATGCTGTTGGCACTATGGAATATGTACAGGTCCAGAAACAATTTTAGGGATAGCTGAGCATCACACTTTGCATTCCTGTGGAGTCACTAACACAATATTACAAGACTGATAGCATCCCTGACCAAGATTTGCATCTATAACCCTTGACATAAAATGTTCTCCCAATCTTTCCTCTTCCTGTTTCCTCAAAACCCCTATTCTCTTACTTTGCTCTCTCCTTCCTTTAAATGTCTTGGTACTTTCAGTCTAAACCAAGTTGAAATCTAATTATATTTTAAAATTGAGTTGATTTTTGGCAGAAATCTGGACATCTGATTCATAGTATTCTTCTAGATGTGAAATATATGCAAAGTAGTAAATTAATTTTTGTCATCTTATGATAGTGAAGTTTTTGATATGATAGTCATTCTTAGCAGTTTTATCAACACATCAAGCAGATGAGTATTATTTCTAAGCCATATGGAACACCTCAGATGAGAACACAGGGAACACTGGAGTTACTCATCTGAGTCTGCAGTAGAATTTGAATTTAGGTACTTTAGAATTTTAATAGCAGAATGAAATTCACAGAGGAGTGAGTGGTTTAAAAGGTTGCAAGGTGGGAAGCCAGGATGGCTTAGTGAGTTAAGCATTTGCTTTGCAGCCCTGGGGGCCAAGGATTGAATCCTGGCTCTAGCCCGTGCAGACCCATATGCTGAACTGGGGTGTTCTTCCCATGTGGAAGGCCCCCAGCTCGGCTTTCACCCCCCTGGCTCGAGTGGGCGTGCCTCCCATGCTAGAGGCCTCCAGCCCAGTTCCTGCCCTGCATGGCCCCTGCCCACCTGCGTGGAATGAAACCATGTCAAAAACTGATGATGTACAACTATGGAGACTGCTCTGGATCCTCCCCCTTCTCTCTGTCTCTCTCTGTCTCTGTCAAAAACAATAACATAAATTAAAAAAAAAAAAAAGTTGCAAGTCCTTTTATGTCAGCTAAAGTGTGTTCCCCTGGTTTTTCTTCCAAGAAAAAAACAACTTCAGAAACCTTCTCAAGGCATGCTAAACACAGATATACACTCATACTCACTCTGTCCTCTTGATCTCTTTCACACAATTAGCGAATATCTATTTAGTACTTACTGTGCAACTGGTACTGGCAATGCAGTAGAAAACAAAGCAGGCATGGAGCCTACTGTCCTTGAAACATAAACTTTTGAGACTTACAGGAATTTTCAAAAAGATTCTCTTAGGCCACCTAATCTTACTAGTACTTTTCTATGTTCTGTGCTTGCCTTACTTTCTGAATACCTTTTCAGAAAGTAAGTGGTTACTGAAAGATTCCCTAGAACCCTATATCTTATCTTTATTATTTCTTAAAGTTCCCTTTGTGGAGGGTTAAAGTTAGTGAAGGCAGTAATCTGGAGAAACATAGAAAATGAAACTGAGAACATGCTCATCAGATTTACAGAAACTACTTGATTAGTGAAATTAATAATAATTTAGAAGATAGAATTATAAAAATTGAATAAAATGCTTCACCAAAACCAGGTAATAATATACATCACTATAAGTATCTTCAGGGACTAAATCCAAAAAGGTTAATATCTGAATGAAAGGTTAACTAATCATATTTGAAAATAATGAAGAAAAATATCTAGGAGATGAAATTGTTGTTAACCCAAGACATGGTGCTCAAGAATGAGCAAATCCTGTTTGTAGTTATTTTTGCATTTATTTATAGTTATATTTTATTGAGAATTATGTTCACATCTTCTCATTACTTAAAAATACACAGATGTGACAAATTATTATTCATCTAAAACTATGTGGGGAAATAAGATAAAGCGTATATCAGCAATTATCTCTCAATAAGTTGTGAAGAGGTTAGTTGGTTAGAAGTTTGGTAAGCCATTCATTTCAATACTACTGCTCACAGTTTTACATGTTCAAAATTGATTAGAATTGCATATAAAAATAAAATCATAAGAAGAAACTAGAATTTAATATTTATAAACTTCTGGAGATTGAGATGGGACTTTCAAAGGTTAGAAAACAGACAATTAAAAGGGATGCTGTGATCAATTATGATTGTGTAACAATGCACTAACCTTAAATGTTAAAAGGAAAAATGTTTAACATAATAAGAAAGATCACGAACTAGGGGTACTGCTTATCACAGAAATAATCCATAAAAATGAGAAGACATGAACTAAAACTCCAGGAGTTAAATTGGACAAAAGACATGGATTAATAGCTCACGAGAAGGGCTATCATTGTTTAAACCAATGAAGATAGACTGTGTCAGTTCAGTATAATCATATTTGATGATAAAGCTATAATTAGGTTTCATTTTTAAACACCTTTAACAGAATTAAAAAAAACGGAACATCTTTCATTACGTTTTTTTATAATAGAAAAAAATCAGAACTAGTGATTATGGGAAAAGATTATAGGAGTATGTGAGGGTTAAAAATACTGTTCTGTTGCTCTCTATGGATTTCTTTATATAGAACAATAAACATCAGTAAACTTTATAATAATATTTAAGTTCAGTTGGTTTACATTACAAATAAATAAGTGAAAATAACTAAGACATTAAGGTCTTAATATTAACAAATACTATGTCTGTGAATTTAGTGAAACATTGACATTTATGAGCTTACTGAAATACTTTGAAAAAACACTAGATTGTTTAGCACATTCTTTTCCTTCATGCTGTGAAATATTACCCATATTTCTATTTTGTTTTAAATGATGAACTTAAGTATTGCTACATATATATTTCTTTATTTGATCAGATTAAGTTTTTTTTTTTCATTTTTGTATTTCTTGACTATGACTGTTTTTCTCACATTGTGTCTTGATGATTAGCTATAAACCTTTGAAAAATGTCCAAGAATGCAGTGATGCAAATAAAGATATTATTTTGATAGTCATTCTATTATAAAAACTGCATATGCAGTAAGCATGAGAATATGTAAGTATTAATAGGAAAGACTTTGAAATGATATAGCTAGGCATTTGATAGATTTCTGTTGATTTGAAGAAGACCATTTGTACTCTATCCATGAGTATTTGTTTTAGTTATTTGTAATCATTCACATTGTCCCTGTAATGAGTCTAAGGTCAAGGAGTATATCATATTACTTTTGTATTCCTATAGGGATAGGCATCACTATAGTGCCTTGAACTTACTAGGGGCTCAGTATGTTTTTCAGGAACTAATTATGTGATTTTCGCTATGCCACAGATGCAATCCATTTAATTCTTTTCTATTACAAACGTACAAAATAAGCATCTTCTTAACATTAACTTATGTCCATAAAAGACAGTTTTTAAACATTACCTTAGAAATGTAATAATACAAGATTGATTTTTCTGAAGGCAAGCTAATACTTGTTGTTGTTTTTTTAGTAGTCAGATAACTCAGGCAATATTAAAAGAAAAAACATATTTTGCTTAATTGTTTTAGCCTGGTGGTTCACATTTATGTTCCATGTGTGTAGATAGCTATTTTAATGAAATTGTAAAAAGCAGGTTGATAATTAATTTTATGTTTCAAAATCCCAGATCAAATTATGTAAAAAGTATTATAAATGACATCTTTATTTATACATAGCAGTATTTCAGCTTAGAAAATTATGATGATACCTGTTATGATATTGGTATATGCATGTGTATATGTGTGTGTACATGCCATCCTAAATGCCTGCTTAATACAATTCAGAGAAATGCAATCAGAAAGATGAGATTTAAAAAAAAAATGCAATTGAGGAGAGAATGAAGGAAATGGATGAGAAGATAAGAGAAAGTATAAATCTTTTAGAGGTATCAGTGGGAATGATATTTTTGGTAGTGGAAAGATTAAATAATTTCAAGAGTGACATAGGCCAGAAATGAAAGAGAAAATGAGGAGAGTAATTATTCAATGAAATAGAGAGCTAAGTCATGTTCATTAGCATCTATAAAATGAACTTTAAATCAAGCACTACAGAGAGTGTTGTAGAACTGAAACATGTTTTTAGACTAATATTCATGATTTTTCATGCTGATAACTGCTAACATAATCTCAGTACTCTTAACATTAAAAGGTATATAGAATTTATGTAGCATGAAATCAGGGTTGAAAATTACAATAAGTATGCACTCACAAATTGTGCCTTTGAATTTGACATAAATATATTTATGCATACATATGTATGTGTGTGCGTGTGTGTATGCAGTGGTATTCTTATTTGAAATGAGACACAAATAATATCAGTAATATCATATATTGAAGATGTCAATATTGAGATTAAATACCAGGTTGCACATGTGTGTGTGTGTATAACATAGTGTAATTGCTCCAGTTACTAGTAAGGCAAAAAGGAAAAAAGTGTAGGTATATTCTGTAATCCTTAGAGATTATAGACAATAAGCTAAAACAAACAAACTTTGAAAACCTCAAATTAACCAAAAATTACTGATTTGGTTATCTATAGGTAAGATTCTAAAATTTAATGATCTATAGTTAATACAAATAACTTTTCCAAATAGGTGGACCAACATTGATCTCTTATTTTTAAATGGTTGTGTATGATTCTTTTTGGATTGCTGTTTTTAACACAAATATGCAAAATATGTCATCTCAAAGAGATGAACATTTTTTCTGTACTTCAAGGTTTTTATTCATTTTTTATTCATTCAGTCCAAAAGCTTTTACTTACTTCTGTTATTGTTTTTAGCCCTTGCTATTTTACTCTGAAAAAAATCTCTCTCAGCAATTTCAAGCCCTCAGCAATAGCTTAGCCTCAGAAATATATTAAATCATCTCAGAGTTTTCTCTTTGGCTGAATAATTCTAGTTCTTTTTTCCTTTTCATATATCTCAAATTCAAGATGAGGAGGCCCCCTGATATTAAATAGTTGAATGAAATATATAGCCCCCAAATCCAACCCTATTTGTCTTTATATTGAAAGCTTATGTCAGACTTGAGACAGTTTTGAAGGTGAATGAAAGGACAGGAACTTTGAGTTTTCTATTTGACATTTAAATATCATTTTGTGCTCTATACATTGTGGGGATGCTTGATGAATACTAAGAAATTGTGATAAATAAAATGAATAATATGAATGAGGTAAAATCTAGCCTCTATTAACATAGAAAACAATAAAGAGTCAGTGAAAGGTTAAGATCAAAAAAGCCAAAGTAGAATAAGAGATGCAATTTAATAAACAAAATCGTGGTATTTTTTCTGTATGTAACACTTGAAAAAAGAAAACAGACAATAAGAAAAATACTGGCCCTTAACTTCTGGTCTGGAAGGAGGAACACCAAATAACAAAAATATTCTAAATTTTTGAAATACCTACTACCTGTCATTACCAATATTATTTATTAATATTTTTATATTCTATGTTAAATAATCTATGTAGTGTATATTTCTAAAGTGAATTTCAGATTTTGCAGTGCATGTGAACTTCCAAACTGCGTTTTGAAAATTAAAAAATATGAATTTCAAATTAATGTTTTATATATTTACTATTTTAAAAGTTATATACAGTAAAATTCACTCTTTTCAGTATAACTTCTCTGAGTTTTGACAAATACTTTGAGTCATGTGACTACTATAAACAATCAAGATCCAGTACGGCTTCTTCAATTCAACCCACAAAGTTCCCTTATGCCACCCTTTTATAGTTAACCTTTCCCCATAGTCCCTGGCACCTACTGACCCATTTTTATCCCTATCATTTTGCCTTTTCCAGAATGTCATGCAAATGGAATCATACAGTGTGTGCAACTTAAGGGTGAGCCTTGGCACTTGTGTTTGAAGTGGTCAAGCAATTTCTAAGAGCAGCACGTTGGGGTGTTTGTAGGTTTGTTTGCCACATTTCTATATGCTTTATTGGTAAAGAAACAATGAGCCTACATGGGTACAGGCAGTCTATTACTCATGGCATAGCAGGCAACATGAACTTTCCATCAGTTTAAGATGCACGCTGATAACTTGCATTTTTCAGAATAGGATATTCATTTTTCTTATTTTCAGACATTTTTTATGGGCAAGTGCTCAAAATATTGTTTAGACACAACCTTGCATCTATGCAATAATGTCAAAATGTTACCCCCTCCAGTGGGATGCTGTCAGAGTTCTAATTGGTTTGTTCAACATCAGCCATTTACAATGCCAGAGTTAAAAAGGGCTAGTGATTGGAGCAAGCCTGTTTGCAGAGATGTGATATCTGCAGTTTTGCGGCGTAACTGTGGGATTCTCTCAACCAGTTACTCCTGTGAATAAGAAAACCCCTAATTGTGGGTCTCACAATTTTAGACAAAATTATTGATCTACACATGGGAAAGCATGATAATTACACAGCTCACCATAATACAGAATCAGTGGGAGCCCTAAGCTAGTTTTCCTGCAACTAGATGGTCCCATCTAGATCCCTAGATCCCTCACAATAGGGTTCTCACTCCTATGAGAATCTGCTGCTGCTGCTGATCCGAAAGGAGGCAGAGCTCAGGTGGTAACAGGAGAGATGGGGAGCAGCATGAAGATGAAGCTTCACTCACTTGCCCACCACTCACCTCTTGTTGTGTAGCCGAGTTCCTAACAGGCCACAGACATATTGGTTAGGGACCTCTCTGCTATAGTCTGTTTTCATTTTTTCTCCCCATTTATTCAAGCTATATAAAGGGGATTTCTCTTGCAGTTTCAGCTGTTCTTGTTGCTGACCATTTCTACTTGACAGCGGTTATAGTTAAGGTAAACGGTGAGAGAAGAGCAAGAGGAAGACTATCAAGATGACATCCCTGACCCTTCAGCACTTTTGGGTGCTTTCAGGATTAAGATACTTCACTCATTGCCAGCACCCTGCTGGTCTGTGGCCATAGCCACTTTCAGGGCTGGGAAAGAACGAGGGAAAAAAGAGGGAGATACTTTTGCTCCACTCTCTAGCTCACAATCGCGGCATGTTTTTTCCAGTCTGCTTGTCAGAAAGCAGGGTTTCTCTCAGGTGTGTGTGTGTGCATGTGTGTGCATGTGCACAAGCACACTCTTTCCTGCTATGCATTGCCTCTGTGAGTTCCCCTTTGGGTTAAATTTGGGAGATAATAGAGAAAACAACAACAAGGAAACTCACCCTTGCTATGAGTTTTACATCTCCTCTCCAGTCTGCCTTCCACTGTTAACTTTCCAGTTTTCTCAGGTAATTTGTTTTTGTATTTTGTCCAGTATTTTAGTTATAATCAGTCAGAGAGAGAAATGGTAGTGGGATTACTCCATCTTGTTTGTTACTGAAGTCTCCACTGAAATTGCATCTTCAATGATGGATACACATTTTATTTTGGAAAAGATTCTAGGCAATATTTTGTAGATTCTTTTTGTTAGTTTTTTTTTATAATATAAATTATTTCAAACATGAAAAAAATACAGAGAATGAAATAGTTAATACCCATATCCAAACTCATTTTAATTTTTTCCTGAAGGTTTTTAGAAATAAGAATTGAAACAATATGGATAAATTTGAATCACTTCTTGAGCCTGTTCCTTTTTTCTAGTCCTGATGTTACCTACTTCTCTGATTTATGTTTCCTTTTATTTGTATATATTACTGTACTGCACTAGCCACATGGCAATATTTTTGCATGTTTTGCATTTGTTGAATGTTTTTGAATTTTCATAAAACTTTTATCATTCTACAACTTGATTTTTGCACTCAACATTTAAAAAATGTTTGTTCATATTGATATTAATAGTATAGCTCTGGTTCATTTAAATCATTTTAAGTTTTAAATCAGTTTAAATTTTATAGATTTAACACAATTGACACATTTTCTTGTTAATAAGTATTTTGATTTTTTAATTTGTTGTTTGTTCTTAATTTTCCCTGACACAAACAATACAATGCATAAAGAGTGTTGTCCTTATAGCTGTGAGTTCTCTGTGAGAGTTTCTCCTCTTAATTATACCTGGGAGTAGAATAGCAAGATGAAAGGGTATATACGTTTTTAGTTTTGTTAGATGTTGCTGAGTGTTTGTACTAATTTATATTTCTATCAGTAGGGTCAAAGAGTTTTTGTTTCTCTACATGGTCACCTTACTTACTATTTTTGCCATTCTGATACATATAGTTTCACTTGTATCTCCAGGATTGCTAAGGAAATTAAACATCTTTTTCTATATGTATTGCCTCTTCTGGCTTTCATTTCTCTGAAATGTGTGTTTGCTGTTTCAAGCTGGGATCTTGGATCTATTTTTAGTTATTTTTACCAAGCAGGAGGAATCCCTTTACTCTAACTTCTAAATTCTAGACACATAACACACTGAAGCACAGCAGGTTTTCAGCATCAACTCTAGTTACTGCTTTGTGTCTGTTTTTTTAAAGTAGTTATGTATTTTGTTTCTGAGTTCAACATAACCTTTTTGATTATTTCTTTTTATATTTTATTATTGCTATGTGTTTGATGCAAGAGTGGTATTTTAAAAAACAAATTCCCTGTTTCTTGACACTTTGTTTTCACAAAGGTGATGATGTTATGTATAAGTCGATTTAGGACTACCTAAATTGGCTTGGGATAAAAACACAAACTTAAGAAAGATAAATTTGCATTAAAATGTAAAAGTTCTGTATATAAAGAAATATTATAAATAAAATTAGAAAATTATTTGCAATAGATGTGGCAGGTATAATATTTATTTAATATGTAGATTGCATTTATTCTATGGAAAACACTCAGAAAAATGAGCACAGAAAAAGAACAGTTCATGGAAGGCAAAAGAGATAGGAATTGTGAAATATTTAATCAAAACATTCAAAGAAATATAAATTAAAAAGCAATTCTATCTTTTCCTGTAAAATTGACAAATATTGGAAAATAATAAATGCCATTGCTACTAAAGGTATGCGGAAATAAGTACTCTTATTCTTTGCTGATGAAAATGTAAAGTGCTATAAGTTTTCTGGATAAAAGTTGGGCATTGGGTATCCAGAACTATGCTGTGCAACACTTAACAGCCCTAGCCTCATTGGCTATTTAAATTAAATATTAATTTCCTCAGTGTCATTTACCAGATTACAAGTACTCAATGAACACATATGGCTAGTGGGTACATATTGCACACAGCAGATATAGATCATTTTCATAATCAGAATGTTTTATTGGTTATCACTCATCAGTAGTTTCAAATATTCATATCCTTATTCCCAATAATCCTACTTTTAGGAGTGCATGTTAAGGAAATATTAGAAGTTTAGGGATCTTCACCAAAGCATTGAGAACAATAGTAAAATTTTGGAGATAATCCAATGTCTGCAAAAAGAAATGTATTGTATATTCAAAGAAGATAACTTATGTAGCCTATTAAAATACCTTTTCATTAGTTAATATCATGGTAATATGTTCATAGTATGCTGTTCACTGAAAAAACACCATGAAACATTATTTACAGCATGATTATAAATTTCCTTTAAAATATTTTAAAATTTATTTTGCAAAAAATGGTAGTGTTGGCAGTTTTTTATTTTGCAATATTTTCTATCAGACACATATGTTATGTTCTTGTCACAAGAAATAAAAAATAAAATACATTGGTTTGGGATCTCTTTGGTTTTGAACCTCGTGAAGCAATTGGTAATTGTTGCCATTTTAGGTGATTAGTTTTACTTCAAATTTAGTGTTTGATTGGTATATTTATATATTTAAATATATTGCATATGTATAGGTGATCTCTCTCTGTCTCTATGTCACTCTGTGTGTGTGTGTTTGTATTTGCATACACAAGCCTTGTATAAAAGAATTTAACCCAGATGGCTTAAATGAAGAGATTTTTAAATTAAAGGAACTACACTAAGAGAAGCATAGGCAGGATTAAGGGAACAAACTAGGAATAGTTTCTCAGAAACTGAACATAGTCAGAAATCATTACTGTCCCTTGGACTAAAGGGACGGGAAGCAGAAATAGTTACAACCCATTGTGTATTGGAACTTCATAGGTGGAGTGTCCCAGCAGAAGCTTTCATTGTGAAGAGATGCAGCAACTGCCAAAAACACGACACCACCAAGAGAGTAGTGGGAAAGACACACCCAGACCTTTTAGCTTTTATTCTTTGATCTCCTACTGGAATCTAGTAATTAGAAGTCCAACTCTTCAGTGACTCCTCAAAGTGACCTCTGAGGAGTCAGGCGTGTGTGTGTGTGTGTGTGTGTGTGTTTATACCTACTTATATAACACCTATATATGAGGTGTGTTAATGGTCAGTATTATATTTTCATGAGATGTGATACATTCATAAACATTTAAATGTGGAAGATTCTAGCAGTTGTGTATACTCACACACATGTACATACATATGCACAAGATGTTTAAGTTCAAATAATTAGAGAATACTGCTTAAGTAGGAAAATAATTCTGGTCTAGATGGGGACTTCCAAAAAATACCTAGGGAAACTTCAGAAAATGTATGTTTTAGTTACAGATGCTCTTTCACACAAATGAAAGCATACCAAACAAATAGAATTTAAAAATCCCTTCAGTTAAATTTCCTTGAAAGCAAAAGCTATGTCTTCTGCCTTCTTGGGCTTTCTAAACTTTTGTACATTGCTGCATGTCTAGGAAATGTCAGTCATTATAAGAATGAATGAATCAGTTACCCCATCTTAACTAAATATTGTTTTCCCTCACCTCAAGTATAACTTAAGATAAATTTCTTTTTTTTTATGGAGACCACTTTTAGAACAATTAAATAAAAAGTATCTGCAAATACAACTTTAAAATTATATTCATTTTCAACCAGTATTGATTAATTCAGATATACTCTAAGATCACCTCATAGTTTTTTGTTTGTTTATTTGTTTTAATACTCTACAAAGCTACTTATATGTACCTCATTAGACAGGCAGCAATAGCATTAAGATCATTTCATAAACAATGACTTGAAATCTTGGAAAGCTTCAACAATTTTCCTCCCCCCTCCCCCACTACTTTTTTTCATAATGAGATAGTGAAATGACAAAAGCTGTGAAGTTTTCACTGAGCCATAGCAAGATACTGCTTTGTATAGTTACCATGTACCTATGCTGAAAAGCAGCTGCCTTAGACTTTGTTTTGATTTTTTTGTTTTATTTTGTTTGTAGAAATAGGGAAGATTATTATTTACATGTTCTTTGTAAAGATGAGTAGAAAATTGTAATCTTACATTTTTGAACAGATCTTGTATTTCACTTTGTAATATAATGTCACCTAAAATTAGACTAAATAATGCTATTTCTAAACTTTACCATTTTTTGCAAGCTCTTAAACTATTTGACTTTTTAATCTTAGCAGGTGTTCTTGCTTCCTTCTTTTACTAAAGTACCTGGAGAAGAAACTCCTGTGTGCTTGACCAACAATCATTTTCACCTGTCCTACCTCCTATCTTTATCTTATCCCAGCGTTCATCACCTCACCTCATCTGGTTTTTGATTTTTCATTTTCTGTGACTAACTCACATGTGTGTGGCCCTAACCTCCCAACACGATGGTCTTAAAAGGAGGTAATTGGGTTTAGTTGTGGTGATATGGGTGGAGCCACCATGATAGGATTAGAGTTCTTATAAAAAGAGAAAGAGAGCACAGTTCTCGTTCTCAACCTCATGAGGGTATGGCAAGAAGGCGTTTGTCTACAAACCAGGAAGCGTGTTCTCACCAGAAACCAGACATTTCAGAACTGTGAGATATAAATGCTTGTTTTTTTAAGCCACCTAGTTTGTGGTATATTGTTATAGCAGTTTGATTTAAGATAGTCAGCAGCCTCGCTCCATCTCTCACTTTTCTTGCGCCTTTGATATATCAATTTTATCTCTTTTTAGAAAATATTATATCCCCTTACAGTCTTTTTCTTTAGTTACTTCATCTTTATCTTAATAATGGCCGAAGATTTCCTTCACTTACGTAGTCTTCCCTTTCAATTTTTTGAAATAACTCATGTCTTTCCTTTCTTATAAAGTAACGTATCAGAGTAATCTATTTTATTGTGGTGATTTTTCTAAACTACTCATTTGAAACCAACCAAAAACGTCTTTAACTCTGACCACCTTACTGAATTGAACTGTCAATTGTTTGAGACAACTTACTATTATTATCGCTTCAGTGACCTCATCTTACCCCTCCGTCTATTTGAAGCCTTTGCTGCTTTTTGAAAATTCTTTTTTTATTTTTTTTATGGAAACTATCTTATCCTTTTGCTTTTTGCTTCTTTCAGGATACAGCCCTCTTTTGGTTCCTGTGTCAGTTACTTATCCCTGTGTAATACATCACCCCAAAACACAGCATCTTAAAACTGTTTTTTTTGTTTCTCGTGATTTTGTGGGTTGACTAGGTAGTTATTCTGATTTAGCCTGGGCTCACTGATGTGTTTGCATTCAGCTAACAAGTTACAGGATGTGCTCAATTGAGAAAGAGTAAGTGGCTGGTTTTGAATTCCACAC
>PVKE010010829.1:0-22618 GCA_004027555.1 Craseonycteris thonglongyai
AAATGTGATACTCTTTTTTTTCTGCCTGATGTTTATTTTTAGTACTTGCCTTTGTCAATCTGCTAAAGCTACTTAGCAACCTGCCTGTACTTTGAGGCATGCATGCCATCACACCTGACCTATCAGATTACCCTTTTTATTCTAGATGTATGGATTAATTTAGGGATGGGACATGCTCCAATTAGGGCCAATTAGAAACCTTTTGAACAGATTGATATTTCAGAGGATGCTACCTCCTCTTTTGAGATAAGATATGGGTTAGCCCCATCTATGCCTACAGTAGCCTGGAATCATCTTTGCTGTTAGTGGAAGGGCTATTGCAGAAGATGAGGCCAACAATAAATAAAATAGTTTTATAGTTAAAAAAAGAAGTTTTGTGATGGCCTTAATAAGTACCTGTGGGAGCCATGCTTAAAACCAGAATCAACCCTCATTTTTTAATTACAAGGCTGGATATTATCTTTTGTATACAGTTACTTTGAATGTTATTTCTTTTGATTATAAGTAAAATAGCCTGACCAGTGTCATCTCTCTTCATAGTCTCCACTGGCACTTCACAAAATCATTCTATTCTCAAATTTTCTGGCAACTACCAACTTCCCTGGACTTTTCTTTGTGCCAATATTTTACACAAACCTTGGTCATGAGCTTTCCTCACCTCCTCTTTCCCACCATTCTATATCCTTTAATTAATAAGGGAACACCCACCTTCAGGCATGCCAAGAAGCACAAATGCTTATTCTTAAGAGAAAATAATTGGATGTGGCAACAAAAATAGGAGGAATATTTTTCACGTTAATAATTTTCTGTCTTTTGCAAGAATTGCTTGAAATATAATTTTGTTGAAGCCATAATTATCCTTAGATATTTACAATAAATTCAATGTGAAAGTAAGAAAAATATACATTATATATTAATAATTAATTTTGAGTAAGACAAATGCAAAAATACTAGTATCAACAAAAATTTTATATCTGTTTATGTATTTTCTATATATTCATGCACATTCATATGGGTAGTTGATATCTATGTTAAAATGTTTTGACACATTTATCATCTATAGTTGCAAAAAATGAAGTTAGCTTTTCTCTGGATAAAAAACATGTGCATTTTAATTTTTTAGTAGAGCCTAAATTACAATGCTGTGTTTTATGAACTTTTACTGATGAATTTTTAAAGCAGTATAAAGTAGGGCGAAGCAAACACAGAGGTATATTAACAGAAATTAACATGTGTGCCTTTGTGATATATATTGCAACAAAATTGCTTAGACAGAAAGGCTAAAAGGTAACCTATTAGTCCTTGAGCGTTCCTGTGTGTGCTCTGTAATTTCATATCCGTTATGTATATTATGTAGTAGGAAACGAACCATTTCTCTTCACTTACATTCTGTGTTCTTAGTGGCATGCAGAATTGAAGGAATGTTACATATATCTAAAATAGATAAAATCAAAGTGGTTTTCTCTGTAGTTACATTAATGTAACTTTTATTTATAATTGTATTTATACGGACAAAAATCAACTCAAGTTGTTTTCATTAATAATAAGAAGAGAACTGAGAATTGAGCTTATATCAGGAAACCAACCAAGGAAATTATGTAGAACTACATTTAATCCAAAGGTAAGGATGAGAAACAGGATCAAAAGGTTCTTACATGTCTAGATAGTATTTTTCTTCCCACTGTCTATCCCCTTAGCAAAAAGCTGTGCAAGCTCTGTATAGAAGCACAGACAAGCCCATATTCTCCAATTTTGAGTGTTAGAATTCTTGACCACATACAGAAACCATCTAATAGTCTCTTACTTTCAATTCCAAATTAGAGGTAGAGAAAATTAAAAAAATAACAGAAGTTTGCTGTCCTCTTCTTTATTAAATTAACACTAGTGAAGGTGTGCACATTCTTTGTTTTTAAAACATTTTTTAAAAGATTTATTTTATTGTTTTCGACAGAAAGAGACAGAGACAGGGAGACAGAGAGAAGGAGGAGGACCCAGAGCAGTCTCGGTAGTTGTACATCATCAGCTTTTGACACGGTTTTGTTCTGCACAGGTGGGTGGGGTCTGCACAGGGCAGGAACTGAGCTGGGGGCACACCTCCTCAAGCCAGGGGCTGAACCAGGAGCCAGGAACCAAACTGAGTACCTCATGCATGGAAAGCATATCCCAGTTCAGCACATGGGTCTTCATGGCCTGGGGCCGGGACTCCATTCTCAGTCCCCAGGGCTGCAAAGCGAGCGCTTATGGTAACCCACTGAGCCACCCTGGCTTTCCTGTGCAAATTCTTTTTTAAAGGCCTTTGTGAAGTACCACATATCCACTGTTAATAAATGCAGTAGGGAAGCCAGGATGGCTCAGTGAGTTAAGTGCTCACTTTGCAGCCCTGGTGACCGAGCATCAAATCCCGGCCCCAACCTGTGGGGACCCATGTGCTGAATGAACTAGGGAGTGCCCCCAGTTCAGTTCTCGCTGGGGTAAGAACCTGGCCCAGTTCCTGCTCTGTGCAGTCCTGCACCCACCTGTGGAATGAAATTATGTGGAAAAACCGCTGATGTGCAACTATGGAGACTATTCTGGGCCCTCCCCCTTCTCTTTGTCTCTGTCTCTGTATCTCTCTCTCTCTCTCTCTCTCTCTCTCTCTCTCTGTCAAAAATATATAAATAAAATAAATAATAATAAATAAATACAGTGTACACACCAGATCATGTGATATTAGAAACAAAACATCAACAAAGTAAATGTATTTCCTTTTTTTTCTAGGCTCGGAATATAGGTTCCCCTCTAAGGATTCCCTCAAATGCTGAGTTCAAAATTCAAAAATTATTTACAACTGGACGTACAAAGCACAGTGTAAAACACTTGCTCCATTTTCCAGATGTATATATTAAAACACCTACAGGCAAGCAAACTAAATGACTCAACATTACTTTTTACTTTATTTGGGGAACTCCAGAGAAGTAATGCTAGTGTGATTAGTAAGTCAACTGTAAAGATTATTTACCCACTGTGGTGAATTTGCAATTAAATGTATTTTAAGTTAAAATGAAAATGGAATCAAAGATCAAAGAGTCATTTAAACTGGTTGATCTTCCCAGGTGCTCTTTAAAATCAGTAATAGTTCATGATATTTCAAAAAGATACACAAATAATTTAAACTCACTGCCTGATTTCATCAAACTATCTGAAATTCAAAATATATTTTATATTAGATAATTCAGATTTTAAAAGCACACCAACTTTTAAGAGTAGCATGAAATCATAGCAGTAGTGCTTTGAAGTGGGCAGGAAAATGTCTTTTTCTCTGCCCTTTTTGTCTTCAGTGCCTGGGGACCTGCTAACTAAATTGACAAAGACGGATTAACAGGAGAAAAAGGTTTATACATATGTATACTATACACAGTAGAACTAACAAAAGAAGTAGCTAGCTGGTTAAATGATTAAAATTGGAACTTTGCACATGGAATAGGTTTTGCATATTTTGCATAGGTTTTGCGTAGGTTTTACATAATAAATTCACCCTTTTGCACATTGAATTCACCCTTTTGCACATTAAATCCACCCTTTTGCACATTGAATTCACCCTTTTGCACATGGAATCCACCATTTTGCACATTGAATTTACCCATTTGCATGTTAAATTCACCCTTTTGCAAATTGAATTCACCCTTTTCTGCAAATTGAATTCGCCCTTTTGCAAATTGAATTCCCCCTTTTGCAAATTGAATTCACCCTGTTTTGCAAATTGAATTTGCCCTTTTGCGAATTGAATTCACCCTTTTGCAAATATATATAACATATTTTAGAATTATCCTTCTATTCCTAGTACAGAGAGGGATTCACCCTTACAAACAGAGATTTCCCTTGGCAATGTAAATGTGTCTTATAAAAATGTAACTTATATTCAATTTTGAGAGTTTTTCTTTTGTTTGCCATTTCTTAAAAATAGCCAGTTCAAAATAATTATTTGTGGGTGGTATATTTTGTTGCCCTCACAAGCAAACATAAATCTTTATTCTTTTCATGTGTTTTGGCACATGTGATAAAATAATATGTAATTTTAAATTAAACTAAGTTGAGAATGAGCAGTTGGGAGAGGAACCTAAAATATAAAATATTTTATAAAGTAAAATTCATGTCACATTTTTTTACATAACATGTTATAAAATATTTAAAAATTATTTTGGAGGGAAGCTAGGATTGCTCCTTGGGTTAAACACTCATTTTGCAGCCCCAGGGGCCAAGGATGTAGTCCTGATCCCAGCCCGCACAGAACCATATGCTGAACTGGGGTGTGCTTCCCATGCAGGAGGCTCCCAGTTCAGTTCTTGCCCCCTGGTTTGGCCCCTGGATCGAGGAGGTGTGCTTCCGATGCAGGAGTCCCCTGGCCCAGTTCATGCCCTGGGCAGCTCCTGCCAACTTGTGTAGAACAAAACCATGTCAAAAACTGATGATGTGCAACTATGGAGATTGCCCCGGGCCCTCCCCTTTCTTTCTGTCTTTCTCTCTCTCTCTGTTAAAAGCAGTAAAATAAATCTTTTAAAAAATTAATTTTTATTCTGATGCTACAATTTAGACAGAAAAATTATCATTTTGAAATGCATTGCCTTTTTGCTTTGTTAAGCAAAAACTTCCATGGCCATAAGCTTTTTCTGAAGACATTCAAGGTTTGTGATTCTTGTTTCTGCTTAGTAAAATCTACTTAAAACTTCTACTGATTTTATTTTATTTTTTTAATATCAGAAATTGGTATTTTCAGGGAAGCCGGGGTGGCTCAGTGGGTTACTTTGCAGCCCCGAGGACCGAGGATCGAATCCTGGTCCCGGCCCGTGCGGACCCATATGCTGAACTGGGGGGTGCCCCCAGTTCAGTTCTCAACCGGGGTGAGACCCTGGTCCAGTTCCTGCCCTGTACAGCCCTGCGCCCACCTGTGGAATGAAACTATGTGGAAAAACCAATGATGTGCAACTATGGAGACTGTTCTGGTCCCTCCCCCTTCTCTCTGTCTCTGACTGTATCTCTCTCTCTCTCTCAGAAACAATAAATCTTAAAAAAAAAAAGAAATTGGTATTTTCAGAACTAGATTGTGGGCAGACATCTTCGCCACTATTACTGAGCTGGAAAAGGGAAGGGCAAGGGCCAATGAAAATGCCACAGAGCTTTTCTACCATTTCTAAGTTGCTTTTTCCAGATTCAGCATTCTGTTGGTTTCTATAAACTTTTGACTATGTTTCAGAGTTCTGATAAAGCTTATTGTAATAGTTTATGTGAACTTTTGTGGTGATTTTGTGGAGGAAAATGCTTCACTGTTATTGCTGATGTCATCTTGCACATAACTTTAAAATTAACCTTCCTGATTCACTATGTTTCTTATGCTATAGCTTGTCCTGCAATCCAGAATTTTGCCTATTTTTTTTTTAAATCAAACTAAACTCTCCAAATTAGCAATAAGAATTGCTATACTTTACCTTTCATACATAACAAAGAAGCAGCTCCTCTCGTACAGTCCTTCTCATTATGTGGTCATGTTTATTATGCCTGAGTTGTGAAGTGTGCCTTCCAGCTTAATGAGCCCAAGCATAAACCAGATGGAAATCAGTAAAAGGTTATAAAGGAGAAATTTTACTGACACTATTGTTTGAATAACCCTAAAATAGAACTGAGTCTTACCTAGACTATTTGGGTTTTAAAGAAAGAGAAAATATCATTAAAAATGAGCATATCTATAATAAAAAGCAAGCTTCTCATATTGCAAATGTTTTCAATACAATTTTAAGTTATAGGTGCCCCAATGTCAAAAACATGAATTTTTAGAATTTATTATCATTCATGTACCTTGTCCCAGTTTAATTCACAAAACCTAAATTTCTTATATTTATTCTAAACAAGTAAGAGAAATATATTTTTCAGATGCATCTTCATTATTATTAAATATATTAATGGTTTTCTGTGTCAATATAGAAAATGATAGCACTTTGTGCAATTTAATGTAAATTATGTCATCAAGGTCTTCTGCATCTTAGATGATGTAATTAAAGATATCAGTTAAAACTTAAGTAACTGATACACTGTTCTTATTGTCATTCTTTTTTCCTGTGACTGTATTTTTAAATATATTTTTATATTACTAACTGCTCTTTTTGTTGAGAATCAAAGCAACAAATCTAAACTTTTTAAATATTGGCTAAGTTAATTAAAATTAACCATTGGAAAATCTTTTCTTATAACTGAATGCAATTAAGTTTAAAAACAATTTGTTTCCTATAAAGAAGAGTTTTAAATAAAGATACTGTTTATTTATAAGAAATGCAACCATTAAATTATTAAAAGAACTTTATAACAAAAGTGCTCAGAAAAGTAGAAATCGAAGACAATCATTTTGATGTAATATACCTTGCAATATATCTTTAGTTAGGTAATATTTTCATAAATGCTATTTTATTTAATTAATTTATTATTTTTCAGCATTGGGCATTTTACTATTCTAACCTACTACTGATGTCATGTTTTATAATAAACCCTCATACACAAAATTTGCAGACCATTATTTTATATGAAAAATATTGCCAAATATATGGAGTATTTCTAAGAGATGAATATCTGTGCCCAAGTTTATGGAAATCTAGATCATTTTGGCTAAATATCTATTAATCTGTCTACCACTTTAAAATGATATACGAGGGCTGTCTGAAAAAATCTAACCATTGTCAATATAACAAGCATGGTTACATGGCTGGATACTTTCCACACAGTTTATATATATCTATATCTATATCTCTCTCTCTCTCTATATATATATATGTGTGTGTGTATATATATATATATGTGTGTGTGTGTGTGTGTGTGTATATATCTTAAAATCACAATGCCATACAATGATGCATTTTTCTTTTGCATGCAAAAATCAATTAGTGTATCAAACATTTATTTATTCATTTACAAAGATTTACCAGGGACTCTATTAGGTTGTGAGGATAGTTGTTGAACAGACAAATAATATACTTCCTCTTAGAAATCCATAGTATTGAGACATAGACATTAAACAAATGTTCAAACAAGTAGTCCTATAGCACAATTTTGTTATGTGTCACAAAATTGTTATGTGTCATAGAGACAAAATACAAAGTTCTCCAAAAGTTCACTGACATAATGAGTGGTAGTGGAATGTACTTTAGTAGTGAAGTAGTGTAAGGAAGATGGTAAAGGAAGGGTGTAAGTGAAGAACTCTTAGGTGAGAAGACATGTCATGTGGGACCTATATGATGAGTAGGAGTTAGACAGAGAAACTAGGTATGTTAGTAGAGAGATGAGATGATTTATGAGAAATCATGATATTAAAATATCTTAAAGACCAAGACATTTGAAATACAAAGGGGCAAGTGGTAAGGACTTACTATGAATCAGGTACTGAAGTGTAGCAAGCACATAGAGAGAGAGAGAGAGATTTTTGCATTTCTTTGGCTTAGTTTACCATTCAATACCTCCAGCTCTCAAGAGTAAATGAAAGCAGAAATACCTGAATGAAGACATACAAATGTCTTCAGAGTCAGGGCATGGAGGGGAGAACAGGCACATGAACATCATCTGCACAAAGTCCTTTTCCTTCAGAATTTTGTACTGCTTTATGACTTTTTTGCTTTCCCTGTTGCTTTTGAGAATTTTGATTTCTAATTTATTTTCTATGACTGAACATAATTTTTTGGGGGAAGCTTAAAGAAAATTTGCTTTGTGTTCCATATTTTTAAATTTCACAATGTGCCATGGTATAAGCCTATCCTAATTTATTTTACTGGGCACTAGGTGAACTCCCTTAATTTGGCAAGTCATGTCCTTCAGTTCTTGGAAATATTTTAATAATTTTATTAATTATTTCTTACCATCTGTTTTTCTTTTGTCTCCATCTGGACCTTAAATTATTTGGATTCTGGAATTCTGAAAGTAGTATCTATCTTGTTTTATATTTTTCTTCTGATGTATTATCATTTTTTAAAATCACTTGTTTTCTGTAGGTTAGCTTAACTTTATTGTCCAAACTTCCTCTTAAATTTTTCATTTAACTGTCAGGTTTTAAAATTCCAATGGTTCTTTTTGGTTTTCATAAAGTTTGTTTTTATTCTTATTTCAGGAAATAATTATCATCTTTTATTTCTAAGAAGATATAAAGGTTTTTGTTTGTTTGTTTTTATAGTATTTTTTCCCTGCATCTTCTCTTTTTACATTGTTTTTATCTGCTTGTGTATTTGGCTTCAATTTTCTTCTTAGTTTACTCAGATATGTGGTTAATACTGGCTTCCTACTTTTGATTAAGAAGGGGATATTAAATAGCTGACGAGATTTCTGAGCACTGGGTAAGATTTTCAACTGTAAACTTGTGGGTGACCTGGGTGGATAAATGTTAGGGAACTCCTAATATTAGGTTACAGGTTTCCCAGAGAAAAGTTTGAATCACCTGCCTAAAGACCATGCTTATGACTGTCATTATCATTTGTGCAGGGTGCTGGATGCAATACTCTGGGAGAGAAAACTTTTCTTCACTGTACTTAGAATTCAGTCTTTTTCAGATTCCATATGGTTTGGGTCTGAGTGAATTATCAGCTCCAGACTTTAACCAGGGTTGTGCAGTGGAAAGGATCTAATAGTTTTAACAACTTCTCAAACTATTTTCAGCATGCTTCCGTTTTTTTAAATCACTACCACTCTCATTTCCTGAAGTACTTGATATTGCAAGTTTATGCACCTTTTTTTGAGGAATCTATACAAAAAAGAAGGTTTACAGTTTTACACATTACACTGTGGGGATTCATCTTCCTTAGGGCTACTAAGTCAATTTCCACTCAGTCATAGGCTTTCAAAC
Organism: Craseonycteris thonglongyai; assembly: GCA_004027555.1. NCBI lineage: Eukaryota > Metazoa > Chordata > Mammalia > Chiroptera > Craseonycteridae > Craseonycteris > Craseonycteris thonglongyai. The sequence continues at coordinate 8,849 of PVKE010010829.1, forward strand.
TTCCAATATTGTGTTGTCTTTTATCTATTTCTTGTCATCCTTGTATATGTCTTTTTAAACAATTTATTTTTAGTGGTTTTGAAGGATTTAAAAGTGGATGAAATGACATTGGTGTGTTCAATTTGCCATAGTACACAGTGCACAGGAAAATGTATGTACATGTAATTAGATAATGTACATTAAATATATGTATAAAATGTATCCATAAGAAACATTATTGATTTCTTAATATCTACAATGCCAAATAGTAACAACTATCAAGAAGTTTGAATCTGTATTTCATTAAAGAAAGCTGTGTGTTGGATGAAGATAGTTTCTGTTTTTGTTTGTTTTTCTTGAGGGTCTTTAAATCTCTACATGTCTTATAAGACTATTTGTGAAGGATGTGTCAATTTTGTCCTATTGGTTGCCATTAGGACCATTAAAAAATCTAGGAAGGAAATGTGGTAATTAGGCCTATTTGGATAGAAGTTGAATCTAAGGAAATTACTACAGGGCAAAACAGACTGAGAATCAGAATCAAAAAAGTCATGTGCAAAGGAGGAGACAGAACATGGATACCCAGCAGCTTAGAAAAACTCATCTTCTATACACTAGTTTTATTAACAGTCCTGCCAAGATGCCCAACTTATACTTTTTTCTTCCTGGTGATAAAGAGATGGCTCTATGTAGCCTAGCTGTCTCTTATGATTTTTTTTTTAAGGATTTTTTTAAAATTATTTTTGACAGAGAGAGAGAGAGAGAGATACAGAGAAGAGAGAGAAATGAGCTGGGGAAACTCCCCAGTTCAGCATATGGGTCCGCACGGGCCAGGGCCAGGATTCGATCCTCTGTCCCCAGCGCTGCAAGGTGAGGGCTTAACCCACGGAGCCATCCCAGCTTCCCCCTCTCTTACGATTTTGATAACAGAGATTCATTCAGTGACCACCTGCTTCCTTAGGTCTATGAGGAAAGTCATTGGAAATCAGTGGGTATGAAATATGACAAAATGGAATGGTTAACCTTAGTGTAAATGGATAATGTGTACCCCAAAATAGAAAATAAATTAGAAACAAATATTCTCTGGAATCAAAATCAGAGAAATAATCAGCCTCCAAAGTTTCTCTCTCTATTACCTTGATGTTCTCATTCTTCTCTTTACTGACTTCTTAAAAATGCCCTACCAAACTAGTGCTCTTTGCCAAATAGAATTATTAAGTAGAAACTGAAAGATTTTGAATTCCATTACTTAATAAGTTGACCATGTAGGCAGACTTTTTTTTTTTTTTTTTTTTTAAATAGAAGAACTATGGTCATGAGATCCAAAGTGAAATGGCTAGCCAGGTTTTGTTTAAGAACATTCTACACATAATGAGTATTTTTTTTAAGTCATCAATTTGGTAACATACTATTGAGTCATCAATGGTTAAGTAGAGTTTGTGGGATAAACCTGGGAGTCTTATTTTAAAGTACTGTTACAATGAGTTTTATGTAGCACATGAACTATGGAGTGTAACTCCTTTGAACATTGCCTACTTTTATGGTTGTATATTAGAATGAAAAAATAACAATAACAACAGCAACAACAATATTGATGGTAATAATAACTAACATTAATGTTGCACTTATATGACAGGTACTCATAAGGTTTTATGTTCATTAATTCATAATAACTCTATGGAACCAATTCTATTACCATCTCCATTTTATCAGTAAGAAAAGTAAAGCAAAAAGAAATCAAGAAAACTTCCAAGATTACACAACCATTACTCATACAGCCAGATTTCAAACCCAGTCAGTGGGCCTCCAGGTTCAATGCTCCTAACCACTAGTGAGCAAATGAGATTTTTTTTAAGTTACCTACTTTTTAACACTAAGGCTGAAAGTATTCCCAGACCCCTTGAAAAAATTTTCCAAAATCCAAGTTGCTATATTTCCAACTCCACCTTCTAATATATACATTTTTCCCCTTGACACATATTCACTCATGTTTTCACCTGTCATTTTATATAGATGACTGTCACATTTGAATTTCCAGACTTTCTACTAAGCTCAAGTTTTGCATCTCCAATTGCCTGTAGTACCCACCTACTACATATTCTGCAAGAGTTATAATAATCAGTAGGAACAAAGTCTTGATTATTGAATCCAGGGAAAATAACATAATGATTAAAAGCTCAAATATAAGATTGAAGCCTGGCACCATTACTTACCAATTATTAATATGTGACCCTGGACATGATAAGAAAACATTTGAGCGAGTTTCTTCTTCATTTGTAAAGAAAGAAACAAATTATGCTCATTTCAAAGGATTGTTACAAAGGTCAAAGGAGAAAAATGTTTATAAAAGTGCTTAGTGCACACAAATGATAGTTATGTGAAAGACAACTGAATTTGGAGATGTTTTCTTATTCATCTCCACTTCAGAGCTACCACTCAGCAAACAAACTATATATAAAAAAATACCCTATATCGGTGCTTCTTTTTATGTAACTAAAAAAATATATATGATAATTACTTAAAAATAAGCTGTTTAAAATGAGATATAGTGGGTTTTGCTAGTGTTGCTTTCTTGAAACATTAATAAGGATTACCTTAACAATTTACAAAATTATCCCTATGAAACCAATTGTAAGGTTAATATAAAAAAGGTAGAAATTTAAGTTTTATGGTACATAGAATATCACTTTCTTGTCTTCCCTTGTTCTTCCTTTTTCAACCAATTTCCACCTGTTAAAATTCTAATAATCTCTGATTCAATCTGACTTCTATTAAGAAGCTGTTTTTAGTTTTCCTGATAACATATATTTTTCCTCTAAAATTTCACATAACTATATCTCCCATGTGACTTTTTTTACCTTATAAAACTTTCATACAAGCGGAACCCAAAAAATCTTGGAATTATTTTCTGGAGGGCGGGCCCCATGCAGTACAGGTTTCCCCCACTGGGTGAATATACTGGGAGTAGGAACCCATCTGCATCAGTGTACTAGCTGGTGCTGTAAGAGGCTGCATTCGGCTTCAGTGGATTTGTTTTTGGAGACTCAACACATTTGCCCACTTCATGATGGGTGCTTTACACGAACAGCATGTGGCAAGACAATATAACTAACCATACCAAGCCGAGTGTTTAGCAGTTTTTGACCAAGAAAAATAGTGTGACCCCCATAACCTACCCTTCTTATTCAATGGACCTCACCTCAAGCAACTTTTTAATTTTTTTTTTAGTTTCCCAAAATGATAAAAGTCCTCAAAGAGAAACATTTTGCCAATGTGGAAACAAAGGCAGACACACTAAAAGGCCTCAAAACTGATGAGTTCAAAAAACTGTTTTGAGCAATGAAAAAAGTGTATTGTGAGAAGTTCATATATGTGAAATCACACTGTATTTGTCTGTGACTGGCTTCTGGAATACTATGTACTTTCTATTCTGTCTTGCTGTGAACCTAATAATGCTAAAAAAAAGTTTGTTGATTAAAAACATAGAAAAGAAGGCATTAAATACATTTTCAAAAAGAAAAATAAGTTCAAAAGAAATAAAGCATATTAAAAATAATTTATTGAAATAGATTTTAACATTAAAATTTTAAATTCTAAAAGCAGTATTCTTTTAGCTCTCATTTACTATAGTAATAACAGAAATTGCTATGTCTTCATCTTTCACTAAATTCCCTATTAGCCATATGGCTGTCTGACTCTCATAATCAGCATTACAATGAATCTGAAGATTATCTAGCCAAATCTATTACAATGTAAGATTTTTATTTAAAATTTTTTCTTTTGATCTTTAATATCATTGTGTGAAACTATCTACATTATATTATAATAATCTATGCTTTGCTTTACATTTTAATAAGAAATAAGATGGTCTTAAAGTTTTGGATTTATTTCAAAGCATGGAATATTTTAAGCCTCACAGATGATTTAGCATGTATCTTTCATCTCATTGCATAAACTTATATAAAATGAAATGCTTTTCTGTTATGTCTGCTAATTGATTCATTTTCATATTAAGTGGATCAACATCATCCGTAGGTGAGAATGGCAGCTCAACTACTTACAAATGACTAAAAAATAAGGAAATACTTTTTTCTTTAAATATTACCCAAAACATTTGTACAACTAGAAGATTTTAAAACAAATATTTTGCTTTTAATAATCGCAGGCATCTAAAAGTTTTTAAATAACAAATATTTACCAATGATCTCTCTTATCAATCTTTTTGTCTATGTATTGGCCTATCTATAATGTCAAGACATTTCCAATTAGTTATAGAAATTATTATTAAGTGAGAATTTTTTTGGCTTCTAACCCATTTCTATGATCTGCTTCTACCCCACAGATGATGGAAGTGTTTTTATCTGGTAATGCGTGTAACCATAAGGACCACTCTAAGTCCTCAATGGGCAGACTATATGAAGTAATACAAAAACATTGTCTCCTAGATGGGGCATGAAAAGGATAAAATTAATGATTAGAAAAAAATCTTTGTGTACTTTCTCATCAAGGTCACAAGCTGAGGTTAGAAAGAGTTTTGTTAATATATGTTAGGCTCTTTCTGTGTTCTGCTGTCATAATTAAAATTATTAAACTGCGGTTAAGAACATCAAATAAGAAGTAACTATTACCATATTAATGATCTCAAGTCATCTAACTTTTTGAAATGACACATCAAAAATCATCCACATTGGCAATTAGTTATTTGCATTAAACAGAATATATAATTTTGATGGATGAAGTTTAACTGAATCTTTGGCATTTTATGCCTATCTTTTTCATATTTACTTTTAAAAAAATAAATCTGATGTCAGAATTATGTAAGAGTGCTTGGAGAAGTCTAATGGATTGTCTGAAATAAGATGGGGAAGAAGGTTCCAAATTCACTGAAATACAGATACCGGTATGTGAAAGTTTGAATTGCTTTTCAGTTGTGACACCCCAGGTAGATTTTCAGTAAGGCAGCCTTGTTTTGACCCATTTCATGAAATAGCAGCAGGAAATACATACCCCAATCATTAAAGGCCATGAAAAGATAACACTGTGATCAATCTTCTGCAAGCATCAGAGTATTTACTTGAACTTCCACTTACCGTGAAGTTTGTGAGGATTGAATGTATTTTGTTAGAGTCTGTAGTGTACAACTTTAAATTGCATTTTGGATTTACTGTAGTTACCATTTTTCCATGTGTGGGTAGCAAAATGTTACCAAACTATTATACTTATTTCTAAATCAAAATATTGAATTATGTAAATGTGAGACTTCCCCCCACACCTTTTCTTTTGTAAATGAGGGAAATTTTTATACAGTGGATACTCTTAAAAATTTTAAGTGTATTATTTAGAAACATATTTTAATATGCCTGTAAATATGCTCCAGTGGATGTAATAAAACTAGAATTGTTCAAGGCTATTGTTTACACATTCCAATGATTTTAAGTTAATATATTCAACATGCCCAATTCATTAAAAATATGATAATTCTAAATAATAACTGTATATGTTAAACACATAGTTTATTCTAGGCCCACTCAGTGCATCATCTCACATAATCGCTCAACAACTACATGATACTCTGTTATTATTATTATCTTCATTTAATATATTCATTTACTAAATAATACTGGTAAAGCTTCTTCTGTGTTCTAGTTAGTTGGGGAAACTTAGGCTTGCTGATTTAAACTAACTTGCTTATAATCACACTTGTCATGACAGTTGGAATACAAATAAAAGACTGAATTGAAAATTTATTTTTGTCACTATTAACCTTAACCTGATACATAAACAAAATAAATAATAACAAAATCTGAAGAAAAAAAGAGCAATTTAGAACATCTAAAAAGCAATTTAGAACAGTTAAAAAATCATTTTACATTTAGTATAGCTAAAGTTATTTCTAGAGTAAAAAAAAATAATTAAATTAGAATATTGAGTGTATGGTTTTTTGACACAGGTAAAATTTAAATATTAGGCATTCTAGAGGAAGCTTATTAAATATATTTCTCAGACATTAGCTTTATTTAGAAACTATGTTTTGCCAAACAGTCTTAAATGATAGGATTGTTTGAATGAAAGTAAATGAATGTAAAGGTGCTTTATCAGTTTCCTCTCATTTTACCTCTTGAATATCAAGTCCTGGTGGAGGTCAGACATATATGGAATGGAAAATCAAGAACTATAATCTTGTTCTCTGACCAGAAATCTGTTGTTATTTATAACAAATCAAAGGTAGCATGATACTTACACTTTGTACTTTACTACTATATAATTTTATGGGACAATACCTCAGATAACTTGGCACTCTAAATAAATTATGGTTATTGCCATTCAAGTTGGTAGAGACAGTTAGCTTATCAAAATCTGGCTCTTCCTTTCTTCTGTTACTGTTTTTTAAAAAAACTCATCATTAGTCTATTTTGTACACTGTCTACCCTCCTGTGACAGCCTTCTGAACTCCTAACCCATTCCTCAGACACAACCTCAATTGTGACAGGATACAACGTCTGTGAGGTCTTGAACCTGATAATCTCTACCTTACTCTCCTTGTGCCCCTGTAGGTGCCCTAAATTTTTGCCTGTCTACTTGGACACTCTCAGATCCTATCTTATGCCCTTTATAAGACACTAGAAAAGTGTCAAAAATCACTCTTTTTATCTATCCTGTAGCAAGTAATATAGCACCTAACATAAAATAATTACATTTTATTAAGGTTTATTTCAATCTAGATTCACTTTTGTTGTGTACCTGTTTGATAATGTATATATTTTATAAATCACTTGAAGAAAATTTTATCATGGTTGAGAATATCAAAAGACTGTCTTTCAGAATTATGTAAAATTATTTTGCTTTATCACTTGGTGTCTTTCTCCTCTTAATGTATTAGCTTTGTTTGTTTTATATTTGAAGAACTTTTGTAAAGCTCTAAAGGCATAAAAATTATAACATGATGTATTCTTTAAATATATAGCTCTTTTGTGGGAACAAATGTTACTCTATCAAGGTATGAGATAGCAGAGTATAAATTCTCAATTAAAATTCACTTAGTGTGTTATGTGACTGATTGTACGTAAAATAAGTCTTTGACACATTGATCAGATTAAATTGATGTAATCTCAACTGAAGCTTAAATTTAGTATTAGTTATGGATAATTACAGTCAGAAAGAATATGTTCTAGCTCTTCGTTTACATAATATGAGCTTTCTTTTGGATTGCCTATAAATTAATTGCATTTTATATAATTGTAGCAGCATGTCCAACACGCAACTTCTAGCTAATGTAAAATTGCTCATTTATTTCTTTCAAATAGCTAGTATCTTAGTACAAATCTCTGAACTGGAGTATAGGCATTAAGAGGAAACATTTAAGAGGAAAGACTGGGAAGAATACTCACCATCTGAGATATACTAGAAATGACCTCATTTTATGGCAGAATATTTCTCCACAAAAAGGAAATTCTTCTAATTTAGTCAGCCATCTGAAATTGTGACTAAAATGTTAAATTAGACTTTCTTGATAAACATTAAACTCATTTTTTAATAACAAAAAAATTATTAAATACTTTTCGATATATCTTAAACTCTTTATTTGATACCAAGAAACTATTTGTTAATAAGATACTTGAAAATAAAATATAAGATATAAAATTATACAAAATAAAATATGTTAGTCAAATTTCTCTGTTATAATGGCAGTCTCATTTTGGACCCTATAAACATACTGATATAAGGATGAGGAATAAGATTTTTCAAATTGAAGTCAATCATTTTATAGTTATAATTGTCATAATTTTGAACTTTTAAAAATATATGCATTGAACTTTATAGAGCGATAATATAAAAATAGAAAAATATGCTCAGTGTCACATACGTCTTACTAATCATTTGTGTTAATTTTTCTCATTTCTTCCAAATACTTGCATTATTTTATATGGTTTTAATCGTAGCATAAACTTCTCATTTTTTTTATTTAAGAGCTTTAATAACTGTTTACCTGGTTTGTTATTTGTGTTATATTTATTTTAATTATACATTAGAATTTCTTTTTAAATCAAAGGCCCTAAAATGTTATCCTCAGAGCAATAGTATCATCATCACCTGTCAACTTGGAAACATAAATAGGGCTGTACTCCAGATCTATTGATCAGAAACTCTAAAGTTGATTGGAGGCAGAATATGTTTTAATAACTTCTCTAGGCCATTCTATTCCATACCTAACTTCAAGAGCTACTGCATTAAACATACAGGGTCTGGCAAAAGTAATACCAGAGTATTATCAGCTACTACAAAGGAGGTGTTACTTCTGCCCGACCCTGTATGTGCTAAGCCCTTTAATGTTAATAACTCTATGATAATATGTGATCATTGCTAATTTACAGATGAGGAAAATGAGTTAGATGTCTTTTGTTACCTACACAGGTCCAGAAGTTTGCAACTGGTGAAGCTGTGATTTAAGCTCTGGATCAGAATTCATGTTTTCAATTAATATGCAATCATATAGAAAGATGGTTTTAAACCAACAAGCTGAAAATATACACTACATATCTAAAATAATTATTATATTTAAGTTTATAACCTCTCAAATATTTCCTTTCTTGTTTGCAATATATAGGTATCAATAATGTTAAATATGTATATATACACATTTGCATGTCTATGTACATATACATATGGTATCTGTGTATATATATGTGTGTATATATATATATTTTTTCTATATATGTGTATACATATGTAGTTTACAGACATTTTTTATTTTTTGGTAAGATAAGTTCTCAAAGGTGAAAAGACAGTTCTGCCTATAAAAGCATAGGGATTGAAGTTTGGTTTTAGTATAAGACTGCTGTATCCCTCTATACTTTTCTTATGCCAATGGAGATTATTAGACTCAATAAGTAACAATAAAATCAAATCATCCATGCTTTATTAATTTAGTCATGAAACGCATAAGTGATCGTCAAGTAGAAAAGGTCAAAACAAGAAAGGATCAGCTGTCAGAATACACCAAGAAATTTTCATGACACTATTTTTCATTCATATCTTCTACTTCCTGCTTTATACACATAGACACATGTCCTTTCTTCTATCCAGAGGTATGTTAATGTAAAAATTGACATTTATTAAATATTTACTATGTGCTAGGGATATGCTTTCCATGGATAATTACAGGTAGTATTTTGTTAAACTCTAGGAGATTGTCTATATTGTTCCCATATTATAGATGTGAGAACTTGATACCGAGAAGTAATTTTTCCAAGGATATAAAGCTAGCAAGTGGTAGAGACAGGATTTAAATTCAGGCAGTTTAACTTAACAGGCCTTATCCTTAAGGGCCACACTACTTATTGGAGAGGGAGAAGAGAGCTCAAGGAGAAGAATGGAGGAAAGAATGTTTAGGGTATTATAAAAACGTTCATATGCTGGCTCTGTTACACATCCCATCCTCACTGAGTCAAAAACTGAACCCTGGCTATACTATATTTCTCTTGCATCCTTTTTTCTTTATTTGAAACCTTGACATGATTATTAAATTATTTGAACATATGATCTAAATGATGTTCTGTTCTTTATCCTCAGGATTCCAGATTCAGGGTGGCCCTTTGGAATCTTGTGAAAATAAATACTGTGGCCTAGGAAGGCACTGTGTTATCATCAGAGAGACAGGGCAAGCAGAATGTGCCTGCATGAACCTCTGCAAACGTCACTACAAACCTGTGTGTGGATCTGATGGAGAATTCTACGAAAACCACTGTGAAGTGCATAGAGCTGCATGCTTAAAGAAACGAAAGATTACCATCGTTCACAATGAAGACTGCTTCTTTAAAGGTAAATGCAGGGTGAACCTAAAGTGTCATCCTCCCCTGTTTCTTTCTTTCTCTCAACTCGCGCCTTTAAGTTTAAACTCTAACACAATTTTATATCAGCAAAGATTGAAAGGTAAAGGAAGGAAATGTGAGCATGATTACACCAATAAGCAGCAAGTATATAGAAATTTACATGGATATTATTCTGAATCTCAGTTATGAGAACAAAGCTGGCCAAAATATGATTCAAAAATTTAATATCGCTTACAGCATTGCACCATATGGCTTCCAATCATGCAGTTATCTTAGGGATACAGGGTGGCTGGCCAATTCAGTCAACAGGCCAAATCCACCCAGTGAAAAGCACCTGGAGTGGAACTGAGGGAATAGTGCCTGCCAAGCCATGCTGTGATAACATCTCATTTCTTTCTGATTAAAAAGGATGATTTCACCTTGTGCTACATAACTTAAATGATATGAAACCTATCAATGCCTACTGAAACAGCTATGAAGAACTCTTACTAAACTCCCTTAGTAGATCTGAAATCATTTAACATTTTAAAATATCAGTATTTACTTTCATGGTATTCAAAATCATTAGTTATTGTTTATTAAAAAGGACTGCTGAATTAGTAATTTGACAAATTATTTTAACATGCTATGTAAATTTATCATCAAACGGCTTTAAAGTAATTTATTTACTTATAGTTATATTTGCTTTTGCTTGTTTATTCATACTGGTGAAAACATTTGCTCATTAATAGTCATAACCCAGATTTAAATTCTCAAGTGTTAAGTATATAGAACTTTCATTATTGAAGTAGGTCAGTGGTCCATCTGATTTCTAATCTTTGGTTTCACGTTCCAATTTTTTAGAATATTCCTGAAGCATATTTACAGTTAAAAACGTGTTTGCTATTTTAATTCTTAAATGTGTTCAAATATGTTATAACTTCATTTGCTTACCAGTTAAGATAAAATGACTATTTAAATTTTTTTTCAAACTTGGTAAATAAAAATAGTATTTCCAAGGTTGTAAGAAAATAATACACAGAGCTTTTAAATGATAGCAATGCTGTATAGTCATTGTGGATATAGAAGCTGTTTGATATAAATGAAGTAAAATTATAATAATAATTTCTTTGCCATAGTGACCTACATCTACCTTGAATGCATGTTCAGTGAATTTTATATTATATCTTTTTCTTTTACAAAGAGAATAGCAACTGCTTGCTTTAAGTTCAGTTTATTCTCCTCTTCTACAAAATCTATTTTACAAATAGTTAAAATTGTACTTTAAAGCTCATAAAAGAGTATTTTTTCTGTCATTTTGACCTGAGATGGTACAATAGAAGTTTTCCTATTGTACTAATACATGATATTATAAAACTATATAAATAGTATGCTTTAAGTTAATTGAGAATCATATCTCAAGCTGAGGCTTTGTCCAGTTAACACCAAACCATTGATTGTGTAGATATATGTATGTATGAATGTGTGTGTGTGTGTGTGTGTATATATATACTATATAAAATATTAAATATCATGTGGGAAAAACATTCGGTAGATTTAATGTTCTGCTTTTTTGCTGGATGCTTAGGATAATGCAACTCAATATGTAAGTTGGCATGGAGATAGATGAACTGAATATGAATAAGAATATTGTTGTCTTCCTTATGAGTTCACAAAGGATTATTTTAAGAACCCTTTTGTTTTCTAGACTTGTACCAAACATATATATTAGAGCTATCATTGCTTCAAAATACCTTTTTATCATGTATAGTGTTAAAATTCTATTTATATTCTCTAGCTTAGTTAGCACATTCTCAGGTCGCAAAATCTGTGGTCTTATTGTTTAATTGTTCTGGTGTTTTGCCTAATATATATATATCACTCATTAAAATAAATGTATTTCAGCAGAAAGGAAAAAAGTAATGTAAAATAAAACAATAAATTCTCCATCTTAGTAGTGTGCTATTGGCCAAGTTGGACATAAAAGAAGATTCAATATAGTTAAAGACCTGACCTTGTGATGGCTAAAGTTAATTCTTGTGATCATGAATTATATTTTCTATAGAATTTTAGCAATTTGTTATTTGCAATAATGGCACAAAGGAAGAGGCAAATCAAAATATTAGTTTCAAAAATGGTTAAACATGTTTAATTACTTATTTTTGATAAAAAATCAAAACAAATACAATCATAGAAATTTTCCTTAGAAAAAAACATTTGCTACTTTTAAAGATTTATTTTTATTGTTTTTGACAGAGAGATAGATAGAGTGAGACAGAGAGAAGGGGGAAGGCCCAGAGCAGTTTCCATAGTTGTACATCATCAGTTTTCCATATAGTTTCACTCCATAGGCGGGCACAGGGCTGCACAGGGCAGGAACTGGGCCGGGAGCCTCTGCATAGGCCCCAGCAAGAACTGAACTGGGGGCACAACCCAGTTCAGCATATGGGTCTGCCTGGGCCAAGGCCGGGATTTAATCCTCGGGCTCCGTGGCTGCAAAGCAAGCACTCAACCCGCTGAGCCATCCCAGCTTCCCCACATTTGCTGCTTTTAGATTTACAAGAGGTGACTATGGAAACCTTAGAATAGGTATCACCAAACAAGAATCTATGGGCCGCACACACATTGCACCCCATTTTTTTTAGTAAGCCTTTGTTGGTACACAGCCACAATCATTTGCTTAGCAATTATCTTTGGGTGCCTTTTCAGGGCTAAAGGAGAGTTCCGTAGTTGCCACAGGGAGTGTGACCTGAAAAGCCTCAAAAAATGTTTTATCTAGATTTTTTTAAGAAAACAGGTTTGTTGTTCTACTTTAAAAGATTACTAGTGCCTTAGAATAAAATTTTTAAAATATTTGCAGATCTTTACTATTCTGTATGTTCTTGGCTATGGTGGTGAATCCAGGGACCAACATATTGTTAAGTAGAATTGTACACACAGACCCATACACAAATAGAAAGAAATAAAACAGGAAATCTGTGTAAGATCACTGGATAGTATCAAGGTTGATATCCTGATTATAATATTGTGTATAGTTTTGCAAAATGTTACTGTGCTAGAAACTGGGTAAAAGTTTCTCGAAATCTCTATGTTATTTCTTACAATTGCATATGACTCTACAATTAACTCATAATAAATCATTTTAAAAGCCCTGGAAAAAATGAGCAAATATTTAAAACAATTCTAAAGAAAGTAGGATTTTCATTATTCATTGATTATTTCAAATTTAAGGTAAGTTTTTATGGGTTTCACGTATCAAATTGATCCGATTTGTGTTTAGCATTTACATTTAAACATTGAAATTGAATATATTGTACAATCATGTATATTGAGCCATTGTTTTAAAATTAAGATTAGTGGGCAGGTTGAAAACATATACAGTGGCTGTCCAGAAAAAAATACAGCCATGGTCAATATAATGAGAATGGTTACATGGCTGGATACTTTCTGGACAGTCCTCATCGATCTGTATATTTATATCTCTATATCTTTATATTTACAATGATAACTGTATATATATAACTTCTTCATATTATTTGTATATCATATTTAAATGTTTCTGTAGTTTACTCAGCATTTACTGTTAACTCTAAAATATAGACATGATTGCACTAAAAAATTTTATTTATGACTTATGATTTGTGGAAATGTAGATAAAACATAACACATCTATGAACGTAATGCTTTTTTGAGAAAAGATTTATTTAATTTTTTTGACTGAGAGAGACAGAGAGAAGGGGGAGGGCCCAGAGCAGTCTTCATAGTTGTATGTCATCAGTTTCAACATGGTTTCGTTCCACACAGATGGGCAGAGGATGCACAGGGTGGGAACTAGGCTGCGGGCCTCCCACATGGGAAACACACCCCAGTTCAGCATATGTGTTCACATGGGCCAGGGCGGGGATTCGATCCTGGGCTGCAAAGCGAGTGCTTTCCCCGCTGAATCATCTTGTCTTCCCCACACTTTTTAAAATTCATTTCT
>PVKE010010829.1:22718-41722 GCA_004027555.1 Craseonycteris thonglongyai
CCGAGGATCGAATCCCGGCTCCGGCCCAGGCAGGACCCACGTGCTGAACTGCGGAGTTCCCACAGTTTGGTTCTCTGACTGTCTCTGTCTCTGTCTCTCTCTCTATCTGTCAAAAAGTAAAATAGAAATAACTATGCACTGAAGACAAAAAGATAATTTCTCTCTATAAATGTGAAAAGATAAAAAAAATAAAAAAAAAGACATTTAAAATTCATTTCTATTCACATGTGTCTGATCACACACACACACACACACACAACTGATTATAATAGGATATAGAATATTGTAGTATTTATTTTTTGACACCATGATGTTTAACATACCATAAAACCTTCTATTTTTATGTAATGCCTAACTATTCATTGTGAATACAGTTTTGCCCTAAGTTCATTTTTTATCCCCACTCCCCACCCCCAAAAGGCATTGTAATGGCTGCAATTCATGTCACTTACAAGTATAGTTTTTCCATACCCTAACAACTTATCTGTCTGTCATACACAGTAGAATTTAGCTACTCAGAAGTATAGATGTTAGCTGGAGTAAGAAACTCAAGATATAACCTACACCAGAATGAATAGGGAATTAAACTTTTTATGAGAAAGTCAATTGAACAGAAACCTTTTTGCCATTTACTGTGCTGACCATAAAACTGCCATAAAGGCAAATGTTCTGTGCACTTAAATGTGCATCATGAACAATAACAACTTGGGAAATATGTTTTTTATGGCTATGTGTGTACTATTTAAATGAGATCTGACATTTTGTTCTTTTTCTTTGGTATAATCTGGAAAAACATTCATATTCCACTTTTTAATTGGTTCTTTTAGCTCTTTTTTTTTTTAATGAAAGGGCTTATGGAATGTAAGCTATAAAACTTGGCTGACAGAAATATTTTAAAATTTATCAGTAAATATGATGTGCTAATCCATACGTGCTTTTAAACAGCTTTTCTTTTTTGAAAGGGCACCTTTGTAAAGTTTCTATTTTATGTGTAAACTGTCTCTATACCAACTTATGAAAGTAGTAACCTTCAAAAATATATAAACTTTGGAAACTGATACCCAGATGTTTGTTGTTTTGTTTAAGTCAGGATTATACAAATGGAACAGTGGGGGGTGGGGGTGAAATTAATAACTTGAACAACTATAAATATATGTTAAGTCTTTCAAGACCAGAATGCTGTCACTCAGAAGCTCCACTTCCTCTAAATGAGTTTGGTACCCAGAACATCCAAACTAACTTGATTAGTCCTTTAAATTTCAGTATATCCATATTAATTTTTTCTGAATTAGGTGATGTGAAATCAACTAAGTTGTGTTTCATTATTTTAATTTATTTTCCGTTTAACTTTTATTTTCAAATACAGTTGATGTTTAATATTATTTTATATTAGTTTCAAGTATATAGCGTAGTGGTTAGGTATTTATGTAATTGATGAAATGATCTACTCAATTGGTCTAGTACCTACCTTTTGACATTATACATAATATATAATAACAATATATAATAACACATATAGTTATTATATATTATGTAATATAAATGTAGTTATTGCTATAGTATTGACTGTACTCCCTATGCTATACTTTACATTCCTATGAATATTTTGTAGCTACCAATTTGTACTTCTTTTTTTGTAATTGTTAAATATACTGGGGTGACATTGGTTGGTAAAAATTATGTAAGTTCCAAGTGTACAATTCTATATTACATTGTCTATGTATTGCATTGTGTGCTCACTACCCAGAGCAGTTTTCTTTCCATCACCATATATTTGGCAGTTCCTCTCTGCTCCCCACAACCTCTCCCTTACCCTCAGGTAACCACTGAACTACTGACTACTTCCATGAGTTTTTGTTTCTTTCTTAACTTTCAACTAAAATGTGGTTCGAAAGGTGACTGTTTCTTTTTCTTTTTGCTGTTGTTCATTTATTTCGGTTTTTAGATTTCCCGCGTAAATGAAATTATATGGTATTTGTTTCCCTCTGTCTAGCTTATTTTCACTTAGCATATTTAACACTTAATCAAAGTTAATTTTATAGCTTTGTTACCCTCCTACTCTCTAATAAATATGTGAAATGCAGAATCCTATGCATTACCACTATATAACATGTTTTAGGAATCATTGTAATATGTACACAGATATTCATTTGTTAATAAAATTATAAGAAGTGCTTATTTCTTTTCTGGTTTTTGAAACTATAAAAAATTCTATAAACATTACATATGTATTTATGGGTTTACCTTCAATTTATAGGTAGATAACACATAAATGATAAAGAGATTTTACATGTGCTATGAAAAACATTCAAAAGAAGAGAATTTAGATAGTAGGACTACTCAACAAATATATTAAAAATTATAACCATAAAATGAGAGAGACTACCAGTAATAATAATAATAATAATATATTGGTTATTATTTATTTTAAAACACTTTCACAAATATTATATTATTATTTCATCATAATAAAAGCCAATGTAATATAGAGAAGGCAAGAAACCTAAGGTTTTAAAATGGGCCATTTTATTCCCACAGCAAACCAAAGCTACTGGGACAAGATCAAAAAATAATTTTTTCTCTTTCAGTGTATGTATGTTCCAAATAGTCTGGCTTAAATCTACAGTACCATAAATACCTTAATCACCTATGATTTTTAAAACTTTCTTTTGATATTGATATCTGTGTGAATATGTGACATTTGGACAATCTTGCTTATTGTGGCATTTTAAGAATTAACTAGTGCATTTAATGAAATTCTTGGCTAGTAGAAGAACACAGTTAACAGATAATTATTGGCTTTAAGACTGAAACTGCAATAATAACAGTGAACATTGGATTGCAATACATTTTCAAATTCGAGTCTGTGAAACCACACAATTCTTTTTTTTTAGGTTTACAGTAGGTTATAGTCTTCCATCAAAAGAGTGTGATAAATTATTACAGAATTAAACTTTTAGATTTAAATAGGCTAATTTATGATAATGAGTTTTCTGATTGTACATAAGACGACTTAAAAAAATAACTCGTTTAGAAATGTATTTATTGATAGTTCCTTGAGAAATTAGCTCTTAGTTACATTTCTCACTGATTTATTATAGGTTAATTTTACTTATTTCATTATATTTATTTAATAGAATAGATCTGTTCCAATAAGTATATTTCTATTTATCTTATTTATTTAATAGAATGATAAAATCTTAATCTGTTAGTCTATAAATAATATATGTATTAGATCTTAACAGTATTATTTTACTTCCTTGCCCTCTCATTCCCCAAAAACACTTTAGAGACTAAGTTGCTATCATTACATTTAATTTTTATCAAAATTTCTCATTTGTAGAATATAAAGACTAAATTTAACTTTCAAATTCATGGATAGTCTTATCTTGTTTTGTACATTTTCATGTTATATATTTTTTCTTCACTTTCAAGTTATAAAAGAAATAGTTTAATATTTTATTTCATATTTTCAATGGCTGTATGAATATTTCATTAATAGTTATAGGCACGATATTCAGTAGTGACAGGAAAAAATGAGAACATTGATTCAAATGATTTGTCTTCTATCTTGAGGCTGTTTAAATATTGTATCAGTCATTACCTCTCAATGACACCTTCACTTATCATGTTTATTTTTCTCAGTATCCTATTTTCAAATGCTGAATGTGATATTTCTGTAACTAGGAAGTAAAGAACATTTTCTTACAGCTATTATTTTTCAATATGTTTGATTTCTCTTCTTTGATATTTGTTAGCAAATAACAAGAAGATAAAAAACTTTCCATTGATTATGCTCAGCATGTGTTATTGGGGCTAAAATGTTCTAGAAAATGCAGTTGAAAATGATTCACTAGTAGTCTGATTTATGTCACACTTTTAAAATCTTTTATGAAGGCTATCTATGGAGATTTCAGAGAACATTTGAAAACTTATTAATGATAAAAATTAAAACCAAATGGGAAAAATAAGAAGCATTGCATTTAGTTATCATCCAAATAGTTACAAAAACTTTTTTTGATAGGGAAGCACATTAAATAAAGGAGATTTGGTACTTTTTAGCACTGTAAAATGCATAGGTTATTAGCAATGTTGCTGTTTTAAGCAAAGTATAAAGAACTTCAATTAAATTTTTAAAAAATTAAATGAATGAAGTAATATGTAATAAGTTCGGTTTTAGTCCAAGAATTCGGATGTATCATCTAGGTAGGAATTAACTACCAACCTTGTGGTTACAATAGAGTTTCATTCTGTTGGGTAGTTTGTACTCAGGGAAACATAATGCATTTTATGTTCTCTTTATATAATAATCTGTTTAAGAGCTTATTTCTATATGTTCTTCTCATTAATATATAAATTTCCTGTGGTTTGTTTAATGTTTTCCTAAAGCTCCCCACCAATTTATTCATGAGTTGTGATTACCTTTTGTCAGTGCTTTTTTAAATCTTGACCACATCTAAAGAGCTTACAAGTGACCACCAAAGTTCTTAAATAGATTTGCCTCCTAGGTCAGGTTGACCTAACATTCATGATATATAGAAAAAATATTGAACCAGAATTTTATTTTATTTTTCATATATATCCTAGATAATGCATTCATGTTCAGATTTCTTCAGAATTATAACATTAATACAAAATAATATCTGAAGAGTTAAAGGTGATGTTGATTTGAATCAAGATGACAGACATGCCAGTGGTGGTACAAAGTTGTCTGTCTGTCTTAAACACTTTGCTGTAAATTAAACATGGAGTTTATGAAATTAAAGAATAATCGAAGAAAAAACAAAAATGATTTTAGGAATCTTTACTGAAAGGTAAAATATTAGGGGAGTCACATATTTGGAAGTAGTTGTGAAATGAATATTTATGCATATACATATGAATTTAAGGTTAGTTAAATTAGAATCCCTTTTAGATAAATTAGAACAGATATTATTGATACAGTTGGATAAGACTCAGAAACTCAAAGGAGAGTTTGGAGCATTATATATACATTTAGGAGTTATAAGTATATTAATAAAAAGACAAGGCAAGGGGCTCTATAGTTGAAATAAACTAGAAAAAATGAGTTCACATTAGGAAGCAGAGAGCTAAGGATAGAACTCTGGTGTACTTAGGAGATGAAGGAGAGACAAATGCATAGTGTTTACAGGTGGAAAACCAAGAGAGTGCAAATATACAGATGCTAAATAAAAAAGTTTTTCATGGAGGACAAAATGACGAGCTGAATTAAATGTTGCTGAGATCAGGTGTGATGATGATTGGGAAATTACAGTTAATTTAGAAAAATTAATGCAATGGTTAACCTTGGTAACAGTATGTAAAAGAGAATAGGAGCTGAAGAAGTGAGATAGTAGGCATAAAAAGCTCATTGGCAGAGTGTTTCTTTAAAGAGTAGCAAATATATGTGGGTATATATAATATATATAATATGTATTATGTACATAATATATATTATATGTATAATACATATATTATGTGTATTATATGTATAAGAGTAGCAGATATATGTGGGAATATATAATATATATTATATGTACATATATATTAAAATAGTGACTACAAGGGAGATATGGGAATGGAAACAAGAAAGCAAAAAGGAGAAATTTTATAGGGCAAGAAAAAGAGGAAGCAATTGTCAGAGCTGAGTGTTTACATAGGCTAGATCCATTGAACAAGGGACAAATTTGAATTTAGATCACAGCATAGATTCTTCATCCATTAAATAGAAATAATTTTTAAAAGCACCTTTAGGTGAAAGTAGGTGGACATATTTTATGATATAAAATTGTTTTGTTCTCACGTAGTTGCTAATATTTTTGAAATGAAGTAAATGAAGCATCTGTTGAAAGTGACCAAGAAGAAGGTTATAGGAATTTGAGGAAAACAACAACAACAACAATAAGTTTATGAAATAACAAGAAGAGAGGGAGAAAAGACTATGGGGATATGGTAGGATTGCTAGCAGTTTTAAAGAACCATGGTATCTCTGCTCATAAATTTAAAGTGAGAGTAGTCTTTTGTGGTATATTTTTCTACCAATATAGTCAGCTGCTTAGATTAAGGCATTGAGATGAATTGGGTTTAATCAGTATTTTTATTTTCCAGAAAAGAATTATAGTTAAAGACAGAGTCCAAAGCCATCTTTTCCATCTCTCAGGAGCAATATGATTATATTGTCTCTGTTTTATTGTGTATACCCACTCTACCACCCACAGATGTCCTGGTGGGTATCTTCTGCCTCAGCTTGCATATAGACCAAAATGAATACCTCAACTATCTCTACATCCTGAAAATTGTATTACATATTTTGGCTAACTTCCTAATGCTAACACTCAGTTTACATCTGTGCCTCTTAGCTAAAGTTTTCAGTGATGAAATCTGTTTAGATGAGTTGGGCAGGACACAGGTATTTGAAAAGCATACAGGCCTGCAATAGCTGTATTTCAAAGGTTTTGAATCTCTCTGATCAATTAGATGTCACTATTATGGGCATGGGGACAAGTTATATAATTTTTTTTTTTTTAATGGAAAAAAAGGCCATTGCCAGATAACTCTCCAAAAAGAGTATGGGCAATTATCTTGAAACTTATTTAACATACTATTATTTTATTATGAATTCTATAGGCAGAGAAGTTACATTTTGACAAATTGATGTGCTTTCTGTATATTTAATTAAGCAAATTATTTGAAATTTTGAGGCAGTGCGAATATTTTATAAATAATATTTCTACCTTTAAACATACTTTATTTTATATGTTTTTAATAAATATGGCTCCCAATAATATTAGAATATAGATTGATTTAATTTAGATGTTTCCAGGGTTGTTGGCCTTTAATTCATTTATTAATAATATTTTTATATGAAAAAACAACATGTTACTAAAAATTGAGAAAGGAGCGCGGACGTTTGATTAATCTAATTCAGGGGTCTCCAAACTACGGCCCACGGGCCGCATCCGGCCCGCGAGGCCCTCTCATCCTGCCCGTGAAGACCTTTTTATCTGAATAAAATAATAGCAAATAAATAATTAAAAACAACATCTATGTTTTGATTCTTTTTTATTTGGACCTCGAGTGTGTAGTCAGCCCCCAAACTGCTGTTTGATAGTTAATGCGGCCCATGGGCTGAAAAGTTTGGAGACCCCTGATCTAATTGAACATTAGCATAACTAATTGAAAATAATAATAAACATGCTTGTTTAATTTTACAAATGCCTTTCAGAATTTTACATGCTTGTCAAAAAAGCTTCAGGTAGTAAATCATGTAAAACATTTACATGAATAAAATATATACATATGTATATCATGGATAGGTATGCATGAGCAAATATGATTTTTTAACTGTTCCCTGTTAAAAAATAACTTTTTATTGATATGTTTAAATGTTCACTTTTACCCCTACTGCTTCCAGTTAATATAGATGTAGCTGTGACAAATTTATACAGGAGTTGCTCTGCATATTTATTGTGTCAGAGCCATTTTTTTTTCAAATTAGTTTCAGGTATACAAAGCAACATAGTGATTAGACACTTATATACCTAACAAATAACCACAAGAAGTCTATTTCTCATATGACACAGTAAATAGTTATTAGAATATTTTGACTATATTCCCTATGCTATACTATATACCCCCATGACTGCTAGTTTTTAAGTTATAATGGGGATGTTAACATATTATGGGGAATATAATCAATAATATTATAAAAACTATGTAGAGCCTCAGATGGGTACTAGACTTATCAGGGGGATCACTTCATGAATTACATAAATGTCTACCCACTACGCAGTACCATTCCTAAGGCTCTATCCAAACATAGAGATGACATAGTTCTTACTTTTGCAAGGTGGGTATAGATAAGTGGCTATACCAATCAATTAATAACCAATTGTATGTTTTCCCATTTCTAGAAAAATGTAATGATATTAGGTTAGATAAGCAAATATACCTAAGATTCAGTTACATTGAACTCATTCTATGCCAAAAGAAATCTATCTACATTTTGTTTACTGAAACTTTTCCCCCCACAGTGTGTAAGTGCAACCCACATTATGTCCAATTGTTATTTATAGGCATCTAGTGTTTTTTCTTGGCCTTATATTATTACTGAGCATAAAATCCAAATTAAATAAGGAGATCAGAGATCCCTGTGAACTATATTCAGCAAGAAATGAGACAAATTAAAAAAAAAAACCACAACAACAACAGGGAAGTTAAACCTCAAAGGCAATATGTAAAGAACTAATTTCATCTTCTCATCATACATGTTAACTCCTGCCACTTTGAAAGGTACTGCATATTATTTTAATAAGCAGGCAGTGATTCTTTGTAAGAATTTACATTTTTAACCTTACAAGTTTATTCTATAAACCTAGGAAGTGCTGGTCATTCACTATACTTTCAGATAAGTGACAATATTTGATAAGGTGTAGCGATGTAATATACGCTAAAGTTAACGCATCCATATAAAAACCCAGGGAATCTAATGTGTATGTAGTGCATGGTATCCAAGTATTTTGACTAAGTGACTAATATAAGAAAGAAAGACTTTTGGAACTATTCATTTGTATTGTATCTGTCTGGTCATCAAACATTCATCTACTCCCAAACAAGCACAGATTATTACCATTAGAGCTCTAGCTTTGAGGTGGAGATTTTATGTGTTATCAAAACCCATAATTTATTTTGTGTATCCCATATTTACTTATTTTTAAAACAGATAACACATGTATAAATCAATTTTATAAGAGAATAAAACTGATTATTTTTATATTCCACTTGAAAAATACTAATAGGCTTACGTCAACTGTACTTTTAGTAAAATATAAAAGAACATATAGGTTGGTATGGGGTGTGTTTTCCAGTATTCAGAATAATAGCTATGGCATTTAGCTATGATGACAGTGTACAAAACATAAGAGTGTGATTTTGGGGTTTAATTAAATTTATGACAAAATTACTTTCAAATCTTGTGGAAAAATATGCTTGGAAAATACACTGTGTGTTTTGTCCTTTAAGAGTTTTAACAAGTGGAAACATTTACATGACACATTGGCACAATCTTCATAGTTCAGAAACGGCTAGTATCCAACATAGTAACAGCTTTGTTCATTAATTCCACAGTAAATATACAGAGTAACTCTTGTATAAATTTGTCACCGCTACATCTACATTTACTGGAAACAGCAGGGGTGAAAGAGAGTTTTATTTAAATATATTTATAAATATATGAAGGAAAATTTATGCCAGTCCCTTTCTATGTAATGCTTATTATTTCAACATTAGAGTACTATATCAAATAAATAAACAAACAAACAAACAAATAAATAAATATAGTGAAAATCTTATCTAGACCTCCAGACATTAGGGAGCAGAAGGTGGCTGTATTTGACTCCAAGTCACCGTAATTATTTAGAAAATCTACTTGCAGAAAAAGAAAATGGTTTGTTACTCAGAGACACAGCCTCCTTTCACCCCACCCTTTCCCCTAGTCACCCTCACCCACATTCCTCAACTGGGGACCATTCCATTGTTCTCAGAGACTTGAAAGCAGTGGCCCTGAGAGAAATAAGTTATTACGCTGTGGCTTTTGGAAGAGTCCAAGGCTTTGGCTCATTTTAATACAATCTTCAGACCCTGTTTCTTAAGAAAAACAAAAACAAAAACAAAAACAAAAAAAAAACCTCAGGAGGACCAAACCGTTAAGTGCATACCGGTACTAAGTTCAACCTTATTTCCAATGGAATTAGAGTGAATGGATCAGTTTGTACTAGAGCCTTTAGCTGTTTCAAATGTTTATTTTGTTTTGACCAAAGTACTTAACCTGAATTCCTTTGTCTGTGTAATTCTACTGATGTCATTTTTTCCTGGATACCTGCCATAATCTTTTACTTCATCACACCAACACCTAGTAATGAAGAAGAAAAAAAAAATGTTTATTATTAATTAGTCAGGATTTGATTCTGGCTGGTTTCTTGTCATTTTCTTGGAGCACTTAAAAATGTATTTTCCTCAGGACAATCAAGTCTCTTCCATTTTTCTATCACAAAATATTTTATACTAAAACAGGAGTCTGAAAGTTTTGACTCTGACTTCACCATAGGTTTGCACATGTTGGGCTCTAATTTCAGTTTATTTTCTAAAACCATAGATTAAAACACTGTCCAAAATGGGTCCCTTAGAAGTCTTCAGGATCAGCCACGTTCTGGGACAGAAGAAAGCCTTTCTCATATTTTCTTTTGCTTAGCTGAGCTTTGAATGCTTTGTCTTCAGCGGTCAACAAGTCTCAGCCAGGACTCTACTAGTCACTCCATCATATGTCTCTGCTTTTGCATATCAGTGGTGAAGGTTCTAGTTTTCAATGGTACCTAGCTGTGCATCCCCAGAGTCTTCATATCAACAGATGAAACAACTTTTTGTTGTTTTTTTGCTCTACCTAAACTGTCCATATCATCATCTTCTTTCAAAGTAAATGTGGTTCATTTGCTTTTATTTATACATATTAGTCCCATTCTTTTTTTTTTTAATTGTTAAATTTATTGAGATGACATTGGTTGCTAAAAATTACATAGGTTCCAGGTGTGCAATTCTACATTACATAGTTATGTATTGCATTGTGTATCCACCACACCGAGTCAGTTCTCTTTTCATCATCATATACAGTGTTCCCTCGCCACTTCGTGCTTCATGTTTTGTGGCTTCAGTGCTTTGCGGGTTTTCCCAAAATATTCGTCAAAAAATAAAAATGAAAAAAGACAACCATGTCGGCAGCCACATGGCGGAAAGGAGCGTTGTTTCATGTGGATGCGCGAGAGAGAAGGATCCCTGCATGTCAAACAAAGAGATGAGCTGACTCAGAGTCCCTCCCACGGGCTCATAAAGGCGCGGGATGGGTTTCCGGTGCGACATCGACCCATGAGAGGACGAGTGGCTTTATCCCTGTGAGCTGATGGTCTGCGCATCATCGCAGCCTCACCTAGCATCTTCTCTTGTTGTATCTCACCAGTCTTGTCCATGATGTTGACTGTCTCGCATACTGTATTTTAGTGTTGTGTTGGCGATCACTTGTTTTGTTTAAGCGATCACTTTTTTTATTAATGAAGCCCTTATCATGCCGCCTAAGCGCTGTGCCCCTGCGAAAGCTTCCTCCGGGGCGCCCAAGAGGAAGAAGATGATGACCATCAGTGAAAAAGTGAAACTTTTAGATATGATCAAAGAGGGCTGAAGTGATGCATCTGTGGCACGCCGTTATGGGGTGAATGAATCTACAGTGCGGGACATCAAGAAAGAGGAAGCAAACATCCGCAAAACTGCTTCAATCACCTTCAATAAAGAAGCGAAACGTGTGGGAACTCCGCGTCATAACAGAATTGTGAAAATGGAAGCTGCACTGGCATTGTGGATTGCCGATGGCAGGAAAAAGACAGTGAGTTTGGACACTAATATATGATCAGGACAAAGGCCAAAGCTCTCTACGACCCAATCTTGCCCGATGACGACCATGAAGAGGCTGAAGAAGGTGCTGACGAACCTCAAGCCAGTACTCGCGCTGCCAGGAGTGATTCGCCTGCTCGAGGACGAGGCTTTTCAGCCAGCAAAGGCTGGTTCGAAAAATTTCAAAAAAGATACGGCCTCAGAAACGTGCTTCTGTAGGGTGAGGCTTCCTCTGCTGACAACGATGCTGCTTGTGGTTACGTGGAGGAAAAGCTTCCTAACCTCATCAGTGAGGGAGGCTACCCCTCCCTCACTGAAAACGAAGAGGAAGACGAAGAAGAAACTGAAAAGCGTGGCCTTACCCTGGAGAATCTGCAACAATGGTGCAACATGGCAAGAGCGATGCAACAATTTGCACAAGACATGGACGACAATAGGGTTCGAGCTGTCGAGTTCAGCCATCGCGGTGACGGGGTTCTGTCCTTGTACAGGGGAATTTTGAAGGAAAAGAAAAAACAAAGACAACAACGACCCATCACCCTGTTTCTCTCCAAGGTAAAGCCCCCGGCTCTCCCGTCAGCGCCTCCAGCAGAAGCGTCTCCGAGGGAGCCTAACGCTTCTACGCGTCACGTGAGCGCCTCTCCTCCGCCCCCCACACAAGCCTCTTCGCCTCTCTCAGAAAGCCATGCTGATTCATGTTTATGACTGTATAAGGTTTTGTCATTCACCTTATTCATGAGCACTGACACGTTTAAGTAAATACGTATACTGTTGTCATTTTTGTCTTAAATGAGTAAAGTATGACTACTGTTTACATATGTAAAACATCCTTGTACCCGCATACACGAACATTCCTAGGGGCCAATCCTACTTCGCGGTTTTTCAGCTTTTGCGGAAGGTTCTGGTCCCCATTAACCGC
Source organism: Craseonycteris thonglongyai (assembly GCA_004027555.1). Lineage (NCBI taxonomy): Eukaryota > Metazoa > Chordata > Mammalia > Chiroptera > Craseonycteridae > Craseonycteris > Craseonycteris thonglongyai. The sequence continues at coordinate 35,074 of PVKE010010829.1, forward strand.
GAAAAACGAGGGATCACTGTATTGCATGCCCTCTCTCTACTCCCCCACACATGTTTCAGGGTGTACACAGATGCCTTCTGCAAAGGCTAGTGTCTACACATTGCTCTCTTTCTCTCTCTCTGAAGGGTTTTCTGTTTTTCCTGAGATTGCAGTTATTAGCTACTTCTTTTGTAGTTTCTGGTGCTCCCTGTGCTTCATTTATAATGTGGATTTCTGCTATAACTCTCCCAAAGTGTTGACAACATGACGCACTTGTTTAGCTGTAGTTTAAAGCTGCTGTTTTCTAAGCAGTTTTTATAGCCCCACTGTTGCAGTTCAGGGTTCAGAACTTGGTTGGTATTACTGGTAATATGTTCTCTAAATACATATTCTGTTACATGCAGGTTGCTTTGATGTTCTCTTCACAAACATCTGGTTGCATTGGAAAAGTGATTTTCATATCCTATGTTTATTTACTTGTAAACATATATAGTCATACACTGCATAATGGTGTTTTGGTCAACAACAGACAGCATATACAACCGTGGTCCCATAAGATTATAAAGGAGCTGAAGATTTTCTGTTCCCACTGATATCATAGTTATTGTAGTGCAATTTATTACTCATATATTTTCAGTGATTCTGGTATAGACAAACATACTGAGCTGCCAGTCATATAAAAGTATAGCACATACAATTATATACGGTCCATAATACTTGATAATGATAATAAATGACCATGTTTTTGGTTTATATATTCATTATACTATACTTTTCATGTTTATTTTAGGATTACCCTGCACTTATAAAGAAAAAGTTTGTTATCAAACAGCCTCACACATCCCCTTGTTTATGAAGTCTCTTGATGTATTATTTTCTCTGGTGCTTGATTTAATATTGTGTTGTTTTGTACAGAATCCTGTTTTACAGGCTTGTATCCTAGCAGTAATAGGCTATGCCATATATCCTAGGTGTGTAGTAAGCTATACCACTTAGGCTTGTGTACATGTATTCTCTGATGTTTGCGTAAGGAAATTGCCTAACAATGCATTTTTTAGCAGATATCACCCTGCATTTCTCAGCTGGTATTAGCACCAGTAAGCAGTGCATATCTATTGTCTGTTTTTCCTGTTTCTTTCCACTAGAATGATGTTCCATGAAGTCAGGGCCATTATTTGATCTTTTATCACTATCCTCAAATAATAGGACAGTGTTTGAGGCACAGTAGGTATTCAGTGAGTAAGTACTAACCTAAGTAACTGAATGGATAGGCAGAGATCTGGTTCCTAGAGGTTCTGTTGTGATTGGCAGAAGAATTTCAACCCTTTTATGACACTTATGTGTGAATGTAGCTGTCAACAGATCTGAGATTAAGTGACAAAAAGAAATCCTGTTAATTGTATTAAGCAAAAATCAGAAAATATAGTAGCACACGAATTAAAATTGAAACAGTAGAGTACAGCAGGATATGGGGTCAAACACCATCTAATAAATGTTTCTGTTACATACTGTCCCCGCCTCTATTCGCCTCTAAATCAGCTTTACCTCAGGCTGACAACATCTTATGTGTTCACAGCACCTTGTGACTTTATTCTGGTTCTCTGCACAGTGCAAATACAACTTTTCTTTCACACAGATTCCAATTAGAATCCCGATTTACACTTGGGTCACCTGCCCATCTCCAATCCTTTGCCCACCACTCCTACTCTCTAGGTCAGGCCTGCCTTAAATATCAAAGGTGGAATTATTCCATCCAAGAGGATATAGAAAGAACGAAGAATATCTTCCTAAAAGAAAACTCTGGCATTGTTACCTGACGAAGGGGTGTTAGAAACTGATCAGTGAGGCACACCTTGCTGAAGAAGTTACACAGATGAGAAATGTAACTATGAAAAGAGGCTCAATGTCATGTTTCACTTGGAAATTGCAAATGTTAACAACAATTACATATTCATGTATACCTGTTAAAGCAGCTTAAGGAACACCCCAAAACAGACACCAGATGGTGGTAAAGATGTGACAGTTTGGAGGTTTCTTACAAAATTATAAACAGTCTTACAAAATCATCCAGAAAACAGATATCTTGGTATTTTCCATTTGAGTTGAAAACTTAAGTCCACAAACAAACAAAAACTTGCATACAAATATTTATAGCAGCTTTATTTGTAATTGCCCCAAACTGGAAGGAACCAACGTATCCTTCAAAGGGTGTAGGGATAAATAAACAGTGGCAAAGCCATATAATAAATGTACATGTAATAAAATATGAATACAAAATATAAATTAAAATTTATATACTATTTATAATTATATTTAATATATATATCACTATATAATATATCTAATATATCTATATTAAATATATTCATATATTATAATATTTATTTGTAATGTTAACATAATATTGATATGATACAAAAATATGTATTATGCTACACATGTATAAATAAAATTTAAAAAATGAGTGAGCAAAATACTAAAAAAAAATAAAAGAAACAAATTCATATTCTTAAGTAAAAAACCAGTCTTGGAAAGGCAATATACTTTAATATTCAAATCATATGACATTCTGGAAATGGCAAAACTACTGAGAGAATAAAAAGATTAGAATTTGTCAAAGGTTTGGAGATGAGAGGAGGGAAGAATGGGAGATACACAGGGGAACTTTAGAAACCTGAAATCATATATGTGTGTGTGTGTGTGTGTGTGTGTGTGTATATATATATATATATATATATATATTATATATATATATATTTTTTATATATATATATATATATATATATATATATATATATATATATATGCCATTAGAATGATTAAATTATGGGGAAGCTGGGATGGCTCAGTGGGTTAAGTGCTCACTTTGCAGCACCAGGGACCGGGGATCAAATCCCGGCTCTGGCCCGTGTGGACCCATATGCTGAACTGGGGAGCTCCCCTAGTTCAGTTCAATCTCTGTACCTCTGTATCTCTCTCTCTCTCTCTCTCTCTCTCTCTCTCTCTGTCAAAAATAATAAATAAATAAAATATTAAAAAAAATGTTTAAATTACTTAGTATTTCTTCACTTACTATTACAAATAAATTAAATTACATTAAATGTATAATTTATTCTTTCAATATTATTTTAGTTCATAAACAATATGATCCAGTTGAATTCTAAGGGGTGTCTTTCTTATTTTAAAGCTGTAATATTTATATATATTTACTATTTAAAAAAAGATTTGTATATTGTATAAGCCAATAGAATCTTTACATGTCTAAGGAAGAAATATATATATATTTCACAGCGATTGATTTATTTATGCTTTCACACTAGAATTAAGAATACATAATGTAAATATACCAAATAAAATTCTCTATAATCCAAAAGTTTTTAAGGCAATAAAAATACAATCCTTTTTTAATAAGAATTCTTTCTATGAAATTATGTAAATGCATGATTACATAAACAGAAAATTATAATAGTTCTTTCATGTTTAAGACATTAAAATTTTCTTGTATTACCGGCTTCTGCAGCTGCAGCATTATTAAATGCAAACTTTATTTTATATATTACACTCATTAATATTTATTGAGAAATAAAAACTAATTTCTAATATATAAAACAAAATTGAAAATATGAACTTTTCCCAGTTGCATGAATCTACTTCAATAGTGATAATTTGGGAGTGTGTTCGGTAGGGTGGGAAATATCTCTCCAGCCTTTAAATTTAAAATTTCATATAAAACAGTAATATATTGGTGAAGGACAATTAAGAAAAGTATTACCTGATAATTGAAGTTAGCAGGAACTTTTTAGAAAATAAGATTGTATTATCAGTTTTAAGCATGAATAATGCTAATATTCTACCATTTTCACCTATTAAATGATGATTTTTATGTTTCAGTCTAACATGTAACCTATCATTTTTACTATTAATCAAGGAATGAACTATTTCAGAAAACAAAACAATGAAGATACAAAAATAATTTTTGAGAGTTTAGCATTATTAGGTAATTCAGAGATCATATCAATATACCAAAAATATTAAGGCTAAAGTAATACTTGATATATTATCTAGTCCTGTACCAATTTTATATATTACATGTATTTTTTAACTACTACTAGAATAGATAGAGGAGGAAACTCTTATTTTTATAATTCAGTTGGGTGTCCTATACCATTGACAAAGGCCATATTGTTATTTATTTAAGGAGACGTGTGTAGGAAGGAGAGCATCAGATATGTTCTATAATTTCGTTTGTGGTACACCAGAAAGTATAAATTCAGGAGTCCAGAATAATGCTTCTGAATCCCACCACTGTGACTTAGAAGCCAGTGGTCCTATGGTCAATGACTAGGACATGCAAAAATATTGTGCTTGTGTGACATATCAAAATATAATTCTAATAATATTTAGTGAAGACTAAACAACTACTGTATAAGCATCGCCATCACTTGGTACATAGTTGTTGGTACAGGGGTTGTACAGAGTTCAGTGCATTGTAATTTAAAATAAATAACTTTATCATTTTATTTTTTATTCCATGCTAGATTTCTGTTTTGACATATTATATAGTATCACAGTTACCTAAATCTGCTGTGGATTGGATCTCAGGCAATTCCCCAAAACTCATGTAAATTCAGCTTCACATTTCTCTAGTTGAAATAGCCCCGAACTTAAAATCAGAAGATTGGGCTCAGTTTTTGTTCCTGCCAGTTACTAACATTGTGGCAAATTTTGCAACTTAGTTGAGTTCCTTAGTTAAATGTGAATCATAAATGTCACTTTAAAGCTAGTTCCAAATAAGAAGACATGAGACATAATCGCTTCTTTTACATTCTTGCTTCTTTGAAAAATCGACAGAACTGTAACAAAAGATTTTTTCCCTATTCATGCAGAAGAAAGGGCATTTCTAATATAATTTTGATATATGGTAATAGAACATAGTATAGCTAAGTGGCTGGGATAGTGGGCACTGGGGTCTGGCTTTATTGTGCTTCTGCTACTTACTAGCTGTAAGGCCTTAGGCAAGTTAGCCACAAGTTCAAGCCTGAATTTTCTTATCTGCAAAATAGAGATGATAATAATAATACCTATCCCACAGGGTTATTGTGTTAACTGAACACTTTAAAGAGTATAACTCACAAAGCATAGTGCTTGTCACATAGCAAGTATTCTGTATGTGGGAGCTATCATATGATTGATTTCTCTAAGTGTTGATTTACTTTTGACAAGTACTAATATAGCAAGGAGAGCTTTTTTGAAAAAAATAATTTCCTGTCTTACAGCAGCTTCATGTACAACATGAAGTATAGTATAAATATGGACAACACAAATTAATTTGTGTGTGTGCATGTGTGTCTACATAAATGCATTTTGAAGAAGCATATGTATCTTTGTACACAAGCAAACACATAGAAACAATGAAAAAAATTGCTTGTTTGTTCTTCTATTTGAGTTGTTCAAATACTACATTAAAATGGTCATTGAGGGTAGTCCTGTAGTTATGTGAATGTTATAAAGAATTCAGATTTTTCTACAGCCAGGATTAATAACTTCATAATGTAATGGAGAAAAAATGGAACTCTGGAGTCAGGGAGTCCTGACATTAATCTGTGCTCCACCTTTTACTGTGTGACTTTATCCAAATGCTCATCTCAGACTTAACTTTTATTTTTCATGATAATAATATCATTGAGTTAGATGAATAGTGATATCCTCATTATATAAAGTTCTAAAACAGAACTGTATACTAACTTCTAACTTCAATAATTTTATAATTTAGTTTATAGAAATAGAATTAAATCATACCTGTTTTATTATATTTATAATGTATATAATTTATATATTATAGAAAGCTCTGCAGGCAGTCCCTAGGAAAGTCTTACTAATATTAATTTTGTAGAAATAAAAATTTGGTTTTGCCTTACAATCTGGAACATGTTTATTTAGAGAAAGAAAACAAAATCACTATAAACTGCCCATGTCAATTTAGAGCACTGAAAATTTGCAAGGGTGATTTTAAGGGATTACTGCTTATACTGCAAATTAGTCAGCAGTAAGCTGTGCTCATTTGTTCTGTTTTAATAGACCTTATTAGCTACTTAGAAATTACCCTGTTGACACAGAATGCAATAAATATCCAATGCTGAGAAATAGTTTTGAAATACCTGATAAGGAAACAAGATTATATGTCTGCTTATTTTTCTTAGGCAAAAGACATTTAGTAATTTTTTTTTCTAATTATGCTATTTAATTGGAAATTGTGTGGAAGCATTCTGAAAATTTCAGTGCCTTAGCTGTTAAGGATCATGTGATAGCTTTAGCTTGCGTTGATGACAACATTAGAAAAAATGAAACAAAACCCTAATCAAAGAATTATGGTAAGATGACAAGTTTAAAATATTAGAATGCAATATAGAACTTGAAAACAATCTTTCCAGTGTTAAAAGCTAATTATGACTTAGAAGTTCCATTATCTGTCTTAAATTTAAAGCAACTGCTAAATGGATCATTTCTTTGTTATTTAGCCATTCAAGCTTCTCTTTGATAAGGTCCTTGCCATCCAAATGGAACATAAAGAGTTTATTGGTCTCTAATGATGCCAAATACAGCTGTACAATCATCATTTTAGCGTCCGAACTCTGTCTGCTCTTAGATATGCTGTCACTTGATCACAATT
>PVKE010010830.1:0-41622 GCA_004027555.1 Craseonycteris thonglongyai
AATTATCTTTAATATGTGTTTAGATATTAGAATAGGATATTCTGGTTATTGAGTTTTGACCATGTGGCTATGAGAAATTTGCAAAATCACAAAATAACTTAGTGGCAATGTACCATATTCTTAATATGTTGTCAATTTATAGAAGATTTTAGAAATTTAAAAGTGAAGTATTTTCAGTACTTAATTTTTAATAGGCCTACCATTAAAATAATTAGTTTTCATATTATTCTGACTTTATTTTTCAATTAAAAAGTTTTCTAGTCACTAGAAATCACCTCATATAATTGTAAATGTGCTATTACTTCTGACATTTAATTGATGAGTTTTACATATTTATGTGACTTCTATGGATAAATGATAAATCAGTATATTGAAATTATTTAAAATACCCAAAATCTATCAAGATAATTCCTCATAGGCAAAATGATCATAATCCAGACATTGGCCTATAAATCATCTAAGATCTCTATTCAAAATACTTTTTTCCAATGATACAAAATTGGGCTTTTTTTAGGACCTCATGAAATTACATCATTATAAAGTGTAAAGTTTACTGAATTTATTTTAGCAATGTTCATTTCACAGTACCACCTCAAATACACACACACACACACACACACACACACACACACACACATTTTCACTAAAAGAGAGAGGGAGAAATAAGGAAAAAAGAAGAGCAAGAAGACGGGAGGAGAGAGATACTTGAGTTTGTATAACTATTACAAAGCAAAATTCCTATTATTAAATCAGATCCTGTAAATAAAAATGTGTGAGAGCTATTTTTCAAAGACTTCTCTTAAGGCACAAAATTGTTATGTGGCATCCTAATTTAGTCAGTCCACAAAGCTATCTGTGATGGCAAAAAAAGGATCTTTCTTGGAATGGAGGCTTCATTCTTTTTTTCTCCCAGTATCTCTTCAACGTCCTTTGTCTATTTATATTCATTATTGCCGCTAGAAGAACAGTGTGGTTTTTCATTACTTCATTGGCACAGGATGCACTGATTGAGTTTTGCTGTCAGTTCTGATCCCTTTTTCCCTCCCCCACTTTCACTTACTGAAAGTCTACAAATGGAAGAAACAACATACACAGCATAATGAAGTACAAAATAAATAACATATCACAAATTAAGTTGTCATGTTTAGCTTGAATTGAACAGAATTCGTGTATTGAACAAAGAACACCACAAAGCTTATGAACAAATGAGATAGTTTGATGATTTTTTGTACATAATGATTTTTTAAAGTGTGCTAAGTGTTATTATCAATCCTCCAAATTTTTCCTGTGTTATTATTAAGGATAATTTTTATTTTCTCTTAGATATCAATTGAGAAAGGAGAAGTAGTTAAGATGATTGACATGATAATTTTAGAGTTTTGTTTTGAAATATGCATAGCTATTTAGTATGAATTCTTTCTTTTCAGCTCATTTCTTATTTTTTTGTGGCAAGCATGATCATCTAATGAATTTTCTTTTAAAATATTTCTCATGTTGTTTATTGTGTAAACTATATTCATTCACTATATGGAAAACTGGATTCTTGTTTTCTTATATTTTACTATAAGTAATAATAGCAATATATTATAATGAATTCTTTGTTATGACTCATATAACTAGGAAAATAAATCTTAAAAAGTATATATTCTATGTTTTTATTTTCCTTTTGATAATCATGGATAAGAGGAAGTGATATTGAATTTTAAAACAGTTTAACAAAAGTAATTGGATCTCCTGTAACAGCAAATCAGTTTAAAATATACATTTTGCCAGCTCAGAGAATTCAGCTTGGTATCACTATTGAATTTACATTTATTTGTTTTCTTGCAAAATGGATGAGAAAAATGTCCACTGTATCCAAATGCCTCAAGTAGTGAAGTGCTTCTCTTTTTCTCCCCCAAACAATATTATTTACAAAGAATCAACAACAACAACAAAAAATGATGTGGCCTCTTGCTTCTCTTATTTCTGGGAGCTATGGAATGTATAAAAATCCCTTTCTCAGTACAATTTTAAAAGATTCCTAAAAAAAAAAAAAAAGACAGACTTGATTCTAAGCCCTCTTCAGAAGTGCTTCTGATACTGGGAAGATCTGTCTTGTGCTCAAAATATCGTGAAGCATCTTCCCATCTTTGTTGAGTCCTTGTGAGTCTCATCGTGTCTGACATGCTTAGAGTAGTAATTCTCTGGAAAACCATGAGACACCTTGGATTTATCAAAAGTGGATTTGGTTATAAAAAGGTCCATAAACATTGTTCACAAACTTTTCTGGTTGTAAACGCAATACTGTTTTTACAAGCATTTTGTGTTTGATAGACACTCGTAACAGCATGAAAGCCTAGTAACACAGCAGATGTTTTCACTAGGCTATATCGCTATCATTACTTTACGTGTGATGTGAGGTAACTGTGGTAAACCATTCTGATCTTGCCCATTTATGTGGCACTTTCGGTGGCGTTGGCACCGTGGTTTGCACAAGTAGCTTGTTTATAGGGCTGCTTGAGAAAAGTCATACAGGTCACGACTTTGTCTTTCCTGAAAAATCTTGTCCTTTTCTCTTTTCTCCCAGTATAAATATTTTAACAGAGGAGTCTGAATGGGATTTTTAAAAAGTGAGTCTTGATACTATTGCAAAGCATGTAAGCCAGTGTAAGTGTGAGTGCCAATGGTATGGTAACTATTATATGGCATTCTGACTGAACATCTGTGAATTTTATATAATGTGCCCTGGATTGTGTTTTCATGTTTTAAGCAACTAGGAAAATGTTAAAGCAAGAGTGTCCAATCTTTTGGCTTCCCTGGGCCACATTGGAAGAATCATCATCTTGGGCCACACATAAAATACAGTAACACTAATGATAGCTGATGAGCTTTAGGAAAAAAAAAAAAGGTCCATGAGTAATTTTCATAATGTTTTAAGAAAGTCCAATTTGTGTTGGGCCACTTTCAAAACCTTCCTGGGCACATACAGCCTGTCAACCACAGTTTGGACAAGTTTGTGTTAAAGACACTCTGGAATCTGTATTGGAATCTATATTGAGTAAAAAGTCAGTAAACCGATTTACCTGTGCTAAACTCTTACACATTGCCATAGGTTCCAACTCAATTTAGTGATGGATAATGTATGTTAAAACAGTTTATGTCCTCTAGTTCCTTTAAAGACACCGAGCTTTCCACTGAGCAACCCTCAAGACTCTTCTATATATTTCAGGCATTCGACAGAACAAAAGCAAGTATTTTGGTGCTCAGACATACTTAATATTCTAGTATTAGTTAATTCATTTATTCCACAATTATTCATAATGTGTTTAAAATGTGCCAAGCAATTTTATAGGAAAGATATTTATGAGGCCAATATATATTTTTTCTTACTAGTATGTTAGCTTCATTGTGATAATGGTCAAAACATAAATTTTCCAGTTTGAATGAGACTATAGTGTTTCTCTATAGAACAGAACGACAGATGGAGATAATTGGCTAAAATTCGTAAGAAAAAGAAATTGCTTTCACCATAATCATGGATAGAAAAATGGTTTCATCTTTCATCTAATACTGAATAATAATGTTTGGTAGGACCTGGAAGTAGAGGTAAGTTTCTGTAGGAAAGGAAACGTGAGGATATTATTAATGATATCTGCTGTGAGTGTGGGTTGTAACTATTATGGCCCAATGTGGCCATTTTCTAATGTCAAGCTCAATGACAAAAGCCGTTTTATTTTTTTATTTTTTTTTGAGCATTTCAAAATATTTTGTATGTCACTAATGAAAGTCATTGATTTCTAACAGGATTAAAGTTATGTATGTATTGTCTCCCTTTCCGAGATTCTCTGCACGATGAAGACAAGATCCCTGCTTAAATTAGTTGTATAACCCCCACAATTTCTTGGTAGACTATACCCTGGAACTATTTGTTGACTACATCACTGAGTATACAATTCTGCATTTAAGTAAGTGACCCCCTCAAAGACTAACCATTCTCTTTTAAGCCCATATCCGGCATTGCAATAAGTAGCAAAGCTTGTATTCTGCTATCAGAGCACTCAGATTCACTTTGAAAGGGAATTGAAGTCTGCCACTGGAAACACTTTCAATTCTCTACTAATTTTATTCATTTGGTGTTCTCTTTTGGAACCATAAACAATCCTCAAGTAATTTGAAGTTTTTCCTTCCTAGAAAGCTAACCCATCATACCAGTTAAAAAGGACTTTACTTGAAAATATGTCCAATCAGTAATCACTAAAAAGAGAGAGACAAAGACAGAGACACACACAGAGAGAACAGGATGCCAACCTGAGTAGGTGACCAGATTTTAACATTGGTAAAGCGGGACACCATTAACCGGCGGGGGAGGGGGTTCTTGATTAAAAATTTGGTCTATCTCCTGCCGTTCCCTAGCTTGTCGTGCATTCTTTCCAAAAATCGAGACTTTTTTAAAACGCCGTGGGAGACGGGACAAATTGTTAAAAATCAGGACTGTCCTGCCAAAAGCAGGACGTCTGGTCACCTTGGAGTAGTACCTAATTTAAAATCTGGTTTTTGATGTTTGCCCTCAATTTAGAGCTATAATTTGGTACTGATGGTGCAAATGAACAAGAGCTAAAGATAAAGGGCCACATGAGAACCTTCTGAACAATAAGGATATTTACTTAAAACACTAAAATTAGGAACAGCTTAAAATGTATGTTCTTTAACACAGTAAAAATACAAAGACTAATTAAATCACCCAGAAAACTGGATTAGAAGTGGATACTTGAGAATTAAAACTAAAAAATAGGAAAGAAAAACACCTGTAACTATTTGTATCTATTTAACATACAGCCCCTGTTGCCTTAATCCTTTTTTAATTACTAGAAGGCTACTAAAAGCTTTTGGAAATTAAGGGTAGATAATATAAAAGTTAAAGTGTTTTGTGTCATTGGTGTACTTTTCTTTTTCCCTTAATGCATTTTTTGTTTCTTGCTGGGCCTGTAGTTTTTCATTAACTTGTCTACAATGTTCCAGTTTTAGATTCATTTCATATATTTTCTTTCTTAATGGTAGGGAATGATTGATCAACTCACTGATTCTCTGTTATTTTTCATGGCTATGTGCTAATATCATGTAGAGTTATTTTTAAGATTATGCTTTAGTGTTATATCACAGCCTACACATACAGGTAAAAAGAAAGTGGAGTGACAGCTCTAGCACAACTCCTAAGGGCTATAACCTAGATTATTCTGTCATAAATCTGTAACTATTGAAAGTCAATGTTTATAATTAATCCATATGCTATACCTTAAGACAGAGCTGAAGAGTGATATAAAGTTAACGGCAACTACATATTCATCCACAAGTCACATATCAATTTGAGAGATTCATTATCTTTTCATTGGTCTTTTTTACAATTTATTTCCTGTTTTTATTTTTATTTTATTTTCATTTTCTTCTTCATACTCTCCTTCCCTTCTTTACCTTTTTCCTTCATTACGTCTTTTCTTCTCTACCCCTTTATCCTATTTCCCTTCTCTCTTTCTCTTTCCTTCCCTCCTTTCTTCTTTTTGTTCTCCTATTCTTCCAGTGCTTTTTGTTTATTCTGACTTGCCTACTATTTTCTTTCCTTTCAAAATTTATTTCATTCTTTTTTTTTTCTTTGTATTTTTTTCAATTGCTGTGGTATGTTTACCATATGTTCACTTAAAATTACTTAGGTATGTGGAAAGAATAATAGGCAAAATTAAAACCCAGTGTTCTTTTTATTTTTATTTCTTCATTATTTTCTGTCTTAAACATATGCTTATTGAGAACTTTCTTTGTGCAAATGTCTAGGAATCTGAGGTGCAGAAGAATCCTGCTTATTCCTCACAACATTCCTGGAAGTAAATAAGGAGGCACGCTAAGCGAGGTTAATTTGTGTGTAAGAGCACATACTCTAAGTGTTAGGATTATAAAACGTGTATGTCTACTCCGGGATCCCTAGCCAAATTCCTTACACCTCGTTCACTTTCTGAATTTTTTCAGACAGATCACTGACAATGGGCATATGAACATTTACCTGTTCTCTTCTCATTCAATAGAAGCAAGTTCTAAAACTGATGATGATGAAAACTTACACTTATATAACCTTCCTTAGCATTTTTAATGGATAAATGAAGGCTATTTGTAATGGCAACTTAGCTATTTATTTGAGTGAATGTTGGTGTGCTCAGTATAATTAGTACATGGTCCCTATTCACAGGTCTATGTTAAGATTAAGAGATATCGATGGGCTCTAATGTCATTTGCACATTTTGTTCTGGTTTTTATGTCCAGGTACTAGAAGAGGAAATATATACCTTTTAACCCAACTCAATTCAGGTTGAATTAAATATTTATTTAAGGAAAAAATTTGAGGAGAGAAGGCAGCCTATATACCAATTAGCAGGTTATCTGTTTTTCTTAAATACAACAGAATAGCACTAGGAAGGAGGGAAGAATGAGGAAAATATCAGTGCCTGTGATTTGCTTTGCTAACTGTAAAGGAAAAATAAGTTAGAAGGGCTCTCATCTGTAAGGGGTTGCTCTCAAATTTAGGAATAATTTGTTTATTTAATGCCAATATTGCTGTTTTATAGCAAGCCAGAGTATAATATCTGTGGATGCTTAGTCATTGGAGATATTTTTATCTCTGGGGACTTTTTATGTCACTGAATCTTTAAAAATACAGTCAGAAAAATACAATTACTAGTTAGAATTTGTAGTTGTTGTTAGCTTTCCTTTTATATAGAAAACACGTCCAAATTCCAACAGGAACAACATTGAATATTTTCTTGTAACAATTTATTGTAACACTGGTCAGGAAGAAGGGGGAAGACAAGTCACTCAAAAAAATTCATTTGTTTTAAGTTACTCTAATTCAGTTTTAAGAAAAAAACTAATTTAGAGTGGCCTTGTGATTTATCTGTAAGTAGTTCCATTTTGTAATAAGAAAACAAACAAACAAACAAACAAACATGTGGCTCTCCTTAGTTTTCTACAAGATCGCAGATTTAACGATATCTTCCCAGAAGGAAAAAAAGTTTATAGTGCTTTTCCTTGGTTGGTAGCCCTGGGGTTAAATATTCAATAGGATTATTAGTATTACATCTGAATCACTCTTTATTTAAAAGTATTTTTTTTAGCTCAAAGCCATTCTAATATTACCGTATTTTCAAATATCTTGCCCCAACTATCTGGACATATTGGAAGCAGCATATTTTATTTTACTGGTTTCCAGTATTCATGAATAATGTATAACTAGTCATACTTCTCAGATCATCTTATTCTGAATACTCAACCTGACTGTAATTCTAAATGCATTCAATCCTGCCAGATCCCTGCGTGTTCTTTGGAAGCCGTATACGTATATCATGAGCAGCTAATTAGTCCTTATTTTGACTGGACAACATTTTTAATAGTTAAATGACACATCTTAATGCAGCCTAAAGAATAAATAAATCCCTTAAGTCATTGCTAGCTTTCATTCAGAAAGGCAAGTTCTTGACAGTTACTTTAAGATACAAGCCGTCTCAAGATATTTGTTTTCCCTTTTAAATTCTCTTGCATTTGGACTTCAGCTCAGCATTATTTAGTCTAATTAACATGCAGAGCTGGAAGCTGTTTCTTAACGTTTCCCTTCTTTTTTTGGAGGGAATTTAATGCACATTAATTGGAATTCTGCACCTTTTATCCTTTCTGATCTGTTTAAAGATTCTGAAAATTAAATTCTTTTTTTTTTTAATGTTGACCTACTTGTAAAGTCCATCCAAGTAATAATTTAGAGATTACACTGTATTGATGACACATACTCTCTTTACCATTAGGTTTACCATCTTTTCATGCCCCCATATGAAAAAACAAACAAGGATTTAAGCATTTAAAAAAATTGATTTAAAAATGTACAAAGTCATAATTATGTAAAAAGTGTTTCTTTGGGGGAAATGAGAGATTATACCTAGGTAAGTAGATGACATTCTACTAATTATTATTTATAGCTTTTATTATTATATATGTGCAAGTCACAATAGATTAAGTTTCAGTTAACTTTGAACAGCTAGTAATTATAAAATACAATGCTGAAAGAAAAATCATTAACTTATGTACACCTAATCTTTAAAATTAAATCACTGCATTTTTCTTCTAAGCCTCTTGTAATATGTATTTTAAAATTTTATTAATTTAAATAATTTAAACATAAATGTAACTTTAAAATATGTCTCTTCTATTATTACTTTGGTGATTTATTTAAAAGACATGTATGATTTGGCTTTATAATTTATAATACAAATACATGAATCCATAATGTTTCATATGTGAAAACTAGTGTTTTCCTGTAGTAAATTGGCAAATATTCTAAAATTTTAAGGTTTGGCTCCTTTAATTTATGCCGTGAAAAGAAGGCCTTGAGTAAAAATATATAATTTGCAATCAATATTCTACCATTCAAATGCATGTGTGAAAAAGTTACACAGTAGTTAGAGAACAGTGGTAATGATAGCAGGTACTAAGTGCTTCTACATGCAGATCATTTTGCCAATCATTTACTATCCATTTGCTCATTTAATCTTCAGGACTACCCAATGAGATAGAGTTAAGTAACTTGCTCAAGTTTACATTGCCTATAAGTGACAGAATGTGGACTCAAATCATACTTCCTCTGCTCAGATCCCAGTGTGTTAATCATGCTGATTCATTAATTCCCTGTGATGAAAAGAAGTGAAAGTCAAGGTATTCACAAAGTGAAAGTCAAGGTTTACACAATGCATGGTTCCTTGGTTTTTGTGCTCCAAGATACACGTATGAAAAAGTACGAGGTATATAAATGTATGTGTATGTAAACTACTTGAAGGCAGAACTCTTTTTGCCTCGTGTACTTTTTAAATTCATTGCTTTTCCCTCCTCCCACAAATTAAATCTCAGTTTCATAGACTGCAATTGATAGACTAGATTCTCAAGTAAACTAAAAATCTAGATATTAATCAATTACCTGGTTAACACGGGGAATCGAGTTGGATAGCCCAAAGAGCACTTTATGTTCATTTTCTCTTAAGAAATCAGACCAGTTATAATATTTTCCCCCAATTTAATAAACCCAGTTGTGGTTAATATGTCCTATATAATCTCTTTGATACTTTGTTTTCCAGAAATAGGGGTCCATACTTTTTTTTTTTCTATTCTTAAAGCATTTATTTCCACTTCTCACATTCAATCCACCAAGGAAGGATTCCGCAGCTCACTGTCTCAGTGCAGCCCAGCTCACTGGGGTGTCCAAACATGGTTTTTCTGTTTCTGGAATGGCAATGATCCAAAACCTCAAAATTGAGGTGTCTTTCTGCTATACAGAATTAAAAATAAACCTATGTTGTGAAGATGAAATTTTTTTCTTAGCTGAATGCAGCTTTAATAATAGTAAATGTTTGAGGCTTTTACCAACACAGTAATTTAGTCTCCTTATTTTGACTTGAACACAAAATTCTTCATCCCTTTCAAGAACCAACTGAGGGACAGCTGTGAGAAAAAGAGAAAACAAGGTAAAACAGTCACATCACAATGTCATTCTGGCCCTGGAACCTACACACACACAAACATACACACAAACATACACACATACACACACACACTCACTTCCCAAATTTTCACTTTTTTTTTTTCTGTTAAAGCTAAAAATGTGCCCTTGTTTCATTTTCTTTTTTTTTTAATTTATTTTGTTGTTTTTGATAGAGACAGAGAGAAGGGGAAGGGCCTAGAGCAGTCTCCATAGTTGTATATCATCAATTTTTGACATGGTTTTGTTCCATACAGGTGGGCAGGAGGCCATGCCAGGCAAAAACCAGGCTGGGGGCCTCCCACCTGGGCAGCTCACCCCAGCAAGAACCAAACTGGTGGCTTCCCACATGGGAAGCGTACCCTAGTTCAGCATATGGGTCCAAACAGGCCGGGGCCAGGATTCGATTCTTAGCCCCTGTGGCTGCGACCGCTTAACCCAATTAGCCATTCAGGCTTTCCTTTCCCCTTATTTTAAGCTAAGACTGTTGAGATTCCTACTACATCTAACACCCAGGGATACTGCTTTTCCAGCCTTTTTTTCTATGAAAAGGAAGTGTCTTTCTGCTTTAACTCAGCTTAGACAAAGATGATTTAAAAAAAAAAAAAAAAAGAGTTTGTAGTACAGTGATGTGTTATTGATAGAGTGTGGTATAGAGGTTAAGAGCACAGCGCTACAGTCAAATTGCTTGGGTTTACAACTTCTTTCTATCATTCAATAGATACAAACTTGGGTAATTCTCTGTGCCTTAGTTTCCTCATCTGAAAAATGGGGCTATTATGCTACCTGTCCACAGGGTTGCTGTGGAAATTGAATGAGTTAATAATATATGTAAACTTTAAGAATAGTGTCTGAAGTATCAAGTTTTTTTGAATGAATGAATATGCTTTTGCAGGTTATGTTACTACAAGCGTAGGACCTATATCTTTCCTGAACCTGGATTCTACAGGCTAGCTTTTCGCAGTAAAGCTCATTTCTTCTTTTCTCTCCATATTGGCATTTCCACTGAGTTCCTATGTCCTGCTATAAAAAGTCTCAATTCCACTACGTCTTCCACTTATGTGCAAACCAGAGAAGGCTGACAAATTAGCAAGGTTCCCATCCATCGTTCATGTAAGCACTCCCAGAGTACAATCTAGTGGTTAATACAGTACACATAAGTTTTGAGTATGTCATTTAAAAGAAACTCACAAAGCATATGCTTTGGTGATGATTTCCATTGTAACAATACTTGTAGTCTCATCTTTTTTGTTTCATGTAGGATGAATTCTTTTGAATTATACAAAACACTAGCTAGGACACAAAAGCTTGCTAAAATTAATTCCTCCCAGCCGGTCTTCTCTGCCTAAGAGCTGCAGAATCACCAGTGCAACCAATTCATTGAAAACATGGGAAAATCTGTTTATACCATGAAACCTGTTATTCTATGTGATACACACTGCTAGTAAAATCAAAACTAAAAACATTGGGGAAAGAAAAGACAAAGAGCATGTGTGACAGACAGTGGAGATAAATAGTTTATCATCACTGTCTGCTAATCTTACTGTACGCTTTTTCTTTGAGTTGTCGCAGTCCCATAATTTTGTCATGATTATCTATGAAATGATGCTGATCATTAAGCTCTGATTCACGCTTTTCTTAAGTCATCTGCAGAAGAGATGACATTCTAATTGCACTCCTGAATTTTTTACACTATATGTTTAAGTGCAGACATATTTTACTTAAAAAAAAAAGCCAAAATGTATGTAATTTGACATTGTGACAGATTAACACTTAGGCATTAGACCAACATTACAATTAGGCAGCTTAAATGTGTCCTACATCTTAATGTCTGTGTGACTTTAAGAAGTCACATTAAGTCCTCCTTTCTTAAAAGGTCTGTTGTCATTTTGCTTATTGAAATAAGTCAAAGTCTATCTGAGAATTTAAATGGATTATGAAAAGGCTCATTACAATTACATACAATTCTAGAAAATTGGAATCTAGGGAATTAGCTGTAAATTCGGAATGTCTCAAGGTAAGAAACTGTATTTACAGTAGACTTTCTTAAGTGGTTATTGAGGATGTGACTAACTCTTATATTTTGAGGTCTCTAAATTCCTTTTTAATAAGGATCAAATTTAGTCTCTGAAATACAAATTGAAATGACAGCTAAAAGTAAAATTTTAAATTTACATGACATTGTCTGCATAGTATCATTATAGTTTTTTTTTAAAGATTTATTTTATTGATTTTTGACAGAGAGAAACAGAGACAGAGAGAGACAGAGAGAAGGGCGAGGGCCCAGAGCAGTCTCCATAGTTGACATTAGTTTTCCATATAGTTTCACTCCACAGGCGGGCACAGGGCTGTGCAGGGCACGAACTGGGCCGGGAGCCTCCCACATAGGCCCTGGCAAGAACTGAACTGGGGGCACTCCCCAGTTCAGCACATGGGTCCACATGGGCCGGGGCTGGGATTCGATCCTCGGTCCCCGGGGCTTCAAAGAGAGCACTTAACCCGCTGAGCCATCCCAGCTTTCCCAGTATCATTATATTTTGTATTAAATATTTAACATATATATAGCTTACACAGAAATAGACCAAAATATAGATTTTCATATGATATGATTTAAATTATAGACTTGCAGTCATTTTCAGTATGACAAATTAATAATAAAAAATTAATTTCATGTAGGGACCAATTATATACACACACGCATATACACACACATTCAACAAAAGCTTCACAAAGTAATATGGATGTAGTGTGAACTGGTTGTGACTCCCTAAATGGGTTCAACCACCATCTAGTGTATTGTGAGCCTCAGTCTGAAAAGCACTGATCTAAAATGCCCATGGCCCTACCCACTTAAAATGTAGCTACCAGCTTGCTGCCAAAAGGTAAAATAGAATTTGTTGACCTTAAATATCTTGACACATTACCTGCAATGGCTCCTATTCAGATGCGCCCATATTACCTACAAGAATAAGAAGAGAACCTTTTTTCTTTCTTCTTTTCTATCCCATAGAATACCTTCCCTTCATGTCTCCACATTTTTAAAATGTTCATCTATGACACAAGCTGTGTATAAGCAAAAATGAATTTCATTTTCCAAGTTTATTATTGAAAGATTTGTGGTAACAGCCAACCAGAGGTTCTGACAACAATAAAATAACTATAAAATAGCTTACATCCGTAAGTAAAGAAGCTTAACAAATTAGTTCTCGATAGCCTTGTGATAATAAATATAGGGTTTTTCCCAGTAGGCTTTTTCTTAGCACCTATACTGACTCATCTCCCTGCCCCAGGCTGCATATGAGAACTGCATTTTGTTCTATAAAATATATCTGGATATTTTTGATCAACTACATTGTTCTGTTAGATATCAAATCTCAACTAGAAAGATTATAGGACAGGGATGGGGGACAGCTGTAGCTCAGTGGTTGAGTGCTTGCCTTGCAATTGCAAAGTCTGGGCATCGAATCCTGGCCCCAGCCTGTGCAAACCTATATGCTGAACTGCAGCACAACTGGTAACCACCGGGATGGCTCAGCAATGAAGGTCCTTACCTTCCATGCAAGAGACCCCAGGTTCAGTTCCTGCCCCGCGTGGTCCCACATCCACCTGTGTTGAATGAAATCATGTCTTAACCAATGATGTACAGCTCTGAAGACTACTCTGGGCCCTCTCCCCTTCTCTCTCTCACTTTCTCTCAAATAATAAAGTAAATATTTTTTAAAAATTATGGGAAAGCCAGAATGGCTCAGTGGGTTGAAAGTTCACTTTGCAGTGCTGGGGACCGAGGATCAAATCCCGGCCCAGGCCTGTGAGGAACCATATGCTGAACTGGGGAGTTCCCCCAGTTCAGTTTTCTCTCTGTCTCTGTCTCTGTGTGTGTGTGTCTCTCTCTCAAAAACTAAATAAATAAAACTTAAAAAATAAATAAAAATATAAAAAAAAAAATACATTAATTCCATTAAAAAAAAAAAATTGTAAGACATACCCTGAAAGGTGATTAAAAGAGTGACTGATGGAGAAGTTCATTCAGATCCACACATACAAAACAAAAATCATTTCACTTTCTCTGCTTGGCTAAATACATTACATTTAGAATGAACAGATGCTATTATAATCTTTCTACATGTGACCATTGTGAAATTAGACATAATCACCTAAGATGATGGTTTTTATTAAATACATTGGGGTGACATTGGTTAGTAAATTTACATAAATTGCAAGTATACTATCTTTAATACATCACCTACATATTGCATTGTGTGTTTTAATTGGATTGTTAGTTTGTTTTTTTATTGAGTTATACAAGTTCTTTATGTATTTTGAATATTAGCCTTTTTTGGAGATGTTTGCAAATATTTTTTTCCATTCACTTGGTTTCCTCTTGCTTTATTGATGGTTTCTTTTGCTGTGCAGAAGCTTTCTAGTTTGATATAATCCCGTTCATTTATTTTTTCTTTTACTTCCCTTACCTTTGAGTTCAAATTCATAAATGCCTCCCTGAAACCAAAGGCCATAAATTTAGTACCTATACTTACTTCTATGCAATTTATTGTTTCATGTTTTATATTTAGGTCTTTGAGCCATTTGGAGTTAATTTTACTACGAGGTTTTTCATTCATCTACTCAAAAAAGCATTTATTGATGATGTGACTAGTTTAGTACTAGGATGCAGGGTACATAGTTAAGTAATTTATGACTCCTGTCCATAGGGAATTACCCTTTACAGAGAGTCCCATGAATCAGTAGTAGATTTCAGTGCACTGTATTAAATGCTGTGATAGAGATAGAAGATGAAGACTAGAGAGGCAAAGAATTAGG
The DNA here is from genome assembly GCA_004027555.1 of Craseonycteris thonglongyai. Classification (NCBI taxonomy): domain Eukaryota; kingdom Metazoa; phylum Chordata; class Mammalia; order Chiroptera; family Craseonycteridae; genus Craseonycteris; species Craseonycteris thonglongyai. The sequence goes on from PVKE010010830.1 coordinate 14,357, forward strand.
CTTGTTAGGCAGAATCTTAAATGAGGCATCCTGTAACTCCATTTTGAAGGATATATGGAAGATAGACAATAAGGCAAAGAATACGAGAGGAAACAAAACATTAATGTCACAAAGACCTGAGACTGCAAGAGGCTTTCTAGAAATGACAACAGCATTAGGTTTGTTAAAGTGGCAAATGGAAGCCCTTAAGAATGGAAACATAAGATAAGGGTTAAGAGATGAGCGGGGTCCAGATACTGAAAAATTCTCTGCAAAAATATGGCATATAAAATTGATATACTGAAATTTGTCGAAGAGTGTTTTAAAGTAGGGAAAGGCTTGTTACTCTTCTTGCTGTTCTTAAAATAATCCTATAGGTGCTTTTCATTAGATACCTTTTGCTAATCACTAGGAGGGAAGCAGGCTAAACAATCAAACAAAAGTAACATTTAAGTAACAAATATCAGGAGGTGACAAACCACCATAAATCTGACAAAGGCCTCCTTACGGTTGTTCTCTGATAATCATTTTTACTTCTTAGATGTTATGCCAAATGCTCTTTCTTGTCTCTTCTTGGGAATCATGCTACTCAAATTTAGAATGGCTTAAAATAATTTATCTGGTAATAATAACAGAGACAGCAATCACTGAGGAACCCACAAGGAAGATGTTGTCATTCAGAAGAGTATTTAGTACTTTCCTGAACAAAAAAGAAACTAAACTTTGTTGATTGGTCATGTACAAATAACTTGGACAATTACATCCTAGGGTGCTGTAAAATTTTCAAAAGGGAAAAATGAAAATATTTGAAGAGATGCTCAAAATTGAGGTAAACATGACTCAATATTTTTCTACTTCATTTTCTTTAATGGATGAAATATCGGTAGAGTGGATCAAATGCGTCAAATCTCTGCTATCCCTCCGCTGACCAGAGAATCGGTAGAAGTGTGTATTAGGTTCCTATTTCAACTGTAACAAAATTACTAGAAACTTAGTGTCTTAAAACAACAAAAATTTATTACCTTACTGTATTTTAGGTCAGAAGTCTGACATGGGTCTCCCTAGGCTAAAACAGAAGTAAGAAGGGTTGCATATTGTTCCAGAGGCTTGAGTGAAAAATCTGTTTCCTCACTTTTTCCTGTTTCGAGAGCCTACCCACATTCCTTGGCTTGTCACCTAGACTTGTATAATCTCTCCATTTTAAAATCTGCTTATTATTATTGCAACCTTAATTCCATCTGAAACCGTAATTCCCCTTTGCCATGTAACGGAACATGTTCACAGGTTCTGAGGATTAGGATGTAGATATCATTACAGTGGGCCATTATTCTGCCCACCAGAGAAAGGTTGTGTGTGGGAGCAAAAATGAGTACAGTGCCTGCAGCACCATGTGGGGCATCAGAAGTGCCCGTGTGTCCCTGTAGCAGGAGGATCAACTGAACCTTTGCCACTCTCTGAAGCATCCGGATGTAAATAAAACATTTCAGTGAGCAGTGAAAATCAATGAAGCAGACTGATCCAGAATTGCCTCATTGATTTCCCCACTTTAGTTGCTCATGCAGTCTGGTTTGCTAGTCATAGAGATCATTCCCTTCCTTTTCCTTTTTTCTTAATCTGCTTTAAACTCACAAACTCTTTAACACTCTTTAGGTTCTCATTGTGACTGATAATTTTAGGTTCAACTGGTCAACTTATTAACCAAAGGAAGGGGCCAGCATGCCAACTATTTTAAAACTCTCCCAAGGAATGGTTTTTGGCTCCTACCAAATGCTTTCAGAGCCTCATCTCCCAATAATGCTTCAAAACCCAATTTTATTTTTTTATGAAGTCTTCCTCAGTAAGGAACTAAGGAGGAACTCTTTGTCTTTCTCCCAAGTCATAGCAACTAATGGAATTCTGTGACAACGTAGCTTGTTATTAAAGGAGTCTTTCCAATTAGATAAGCTTCTCTGTATGACTTGTGAGATATTTCAATAGGTAATCCCATAAAAAAAGTTTGAAAACGTGTTTTGAAAAAAGCCATACCATTAGAATAATTTTATAGTTTCTTAAGATTCCTTCACTGAAGGAAAAAATGAATGGAGAACTCTGATTTTGCCACATTTTAAAATAATACAGTGGTACCTCGGTTCACAAACTTAATTCGTGAACTGACTCTGGTCGCGAACCGAATTGGTCGTGAACCGAGGCACCGTTTCCCACAGGGTTCAATGTAAATCCGGTTAATCCGTTCTGACCTTTTTTTTCGGTTTTTGAAGCACAAAAAATATGAAACAAATTACAATACACATTAGTACAGTATAGTAATGTAGAAAGAGCACAACAAAAATCAAAAAAAGTCACTGAAAGTACTCACAGTGTACTTTTTTCTGTGTCTCTTTCTCTCCACGACCTTCCTACAGGAAGTCACAACCATGTGACAGCCAGGAAATAGCATTAAAATGGCCGTGGCTCCTGTTCGTGAACCGAAGCATATTTTGATGAACTTTTCTGTTCGTGAACCGAGTTGTTCGTGAACAGAAGCGTTCGTGAACCGAGGTACCACTGTATAGTACTTCAGTACATTTAAATTGCTACGATTTGACTTCCTGCAAAAGGCAGTTAGTCACACTACGTTACAGTTTTACTTCATATACAATTTGAACTTTAACACAGTTTATTTTAGGCTTTTAATGTAATACCTAGAAAAAAATATGTAGAAAAGTTTATATCAGTTTATGGCCACTGTAATGTTTCTGTTCCTCCTTAAGATGTCCTTAAATATGGAATTAATTTGTTGTAATATTTAGCATGTTTGCATTAAATATTTAAATATTTAATTTTAGTTGCTTATTACAGGAATTGTTTCTTATAAAGAAAACATGTTTTAAATTGATCAATTAAATTCATCTCAGCATTAATTTGCTATTTATACAAAGCCTTATAAGTTATTGGAGGTTTTAGATTTGGACATTAATGTGACCTACCAAAAATATTCTTATTAATCAAACCTAAATTATTTTCTTTCTAAATATATATTTCATGTTTGTTCTTTTCATTTGAAATCCTTTTGTCACAACTGGAACGACAATTTGTTTACCACATGTAATTGGTATTTTTCAAGGATGGGTGTTGAATTGTTCAATATTTCTTAAAATTTGGTTCTAACACAAAAGGGAAAAAAGTCTAAAAATATACACTTCCTTGGTAAACACACAATGCAATATGTAGATGATGTATTATAGAATTGTACACTTCCATGTGAAACCTATATAGTTTTATTAAGCAATATCACCCCAGTAAGTTCAATAAAAAAGAAATAGCATGATAAATAGAAATGGAAAAATAAAATACTAGAATTAAATCCCAATGACAGTAATCATAATGAAAAAAGCATAACAGTCAAAAGACAGATGTTGTTAGATTAAATTTTAGAAATATAACTTTGCTCTATGTTATTTGTAAGAGAAGCTTGAAGGACACAAGCATACATACATATAAATAAAAATAATAGGTTGGAAGAATGCCCATCAGTTGATGAATATGTAAACATTATATGGTAGGTCCATACAATGGAATGCTATTCTTCCATGAAAAGGAAAGAAGCACTGACATGTGCTATAACCCACTTATATGAAATGCCAGACCAAGAAAATTTATAGGGACAGAAAGTAAATTTGCCAGGTATTAGGAAAGAGGAAATAGATAGTGAAAACTAATGGGTACAGTGTTTCTTTGGGGGTAGATGAAAATGTACTGGAGATAGATATCAAATGGTTGCACAACTTTGTGAATATACATATACTATAAATCACTTAACTGTGTACTTTAAAAGGATGGATTTTATAGAATGTGAACTATTATCTCAATAAAAATATATAGAGCAAAAACAACTATATATATTCTATATGTATATGCTGTCTGAAAAGTATCCAGCCATGTAATATGAAAAATAGAGTCATTTATGGCTGTACTTTTTCTACACATAAAATATATACATATATATACACACATATATACACACACACATATATATACACACACACACGTATATATACACATACATATATATATATACATATATATTTTTTTCTCTTATCCACCAGGAAGGTCAAAGTATTAACTTCCAACTTTAACTGAGGTATCTTGAATAGCACTGAAATTTTATGCAAATTTTGTGGGTACTTCTCTGTACTTATAGGGGAAGGCAATGCTTCTAGTTTTTATCAGATTATTAATGTATATGACACCTAACGCAAATGATTTCTAATATAAGAAAACCCAAGACACTGGAGGGAAAATCATGAAAGCAATGAAAATATGAGTGGCAAAAAAAACCCAGAATTGGTTCTGTTTTCTATGGAATAATCAATTGCTAACTTGTGAAGTAAAAGTCTCTAGTCTCTGGGTTTTATAAACTCTTTTGATCAACATCTGAGTGTCTTCTCCTTTCCAGCACTTTCTTCTCCTACTCTGCTCTCTTAACACTCCCTTAACCACTGCCTCTAATTTTACACATGGAGATAAGGAAATCAAAGTAAAACCAGGTCTATGTTGTGCATGAATTGATTGCTCCCAAGAAGTCACCATAGTAATACATTTTTCTGCTATGGTACAGTTTTCACGTGTCAACCTGCAGATTCATGTTGGAGTTGATACAGCCAGACTGCTTGAGACATGCCACTCGCGACCTTCACGTACATGATAATACCACATTCAGAATGACAGTGGTCTACACCTCAGGGCAGTAAATGTTTCTTGAAATACATTCAATTGCTGTTTAACTGAGTTTAGCCTAAGGTATGGAGAAAAGTCGCTGATGCTTTTAAACATGTTTAAACATTTTAATATTGTCTTGGCATGTCAGCTTGAACTAGAGCACTCCTAGATATAATGAAGTAAAATTCTGTAATTATGGGATCAGGATTTCTAGAACTTCTTAACTGAATGTGCTTATATTTCTAAAGATGTTCTTTTCAGAGGTCTACTTTCAGTAATATTAGTCATTCTCTCACCCATGATGAAGAGGCATAAAGGAAGGAATAAACTGTTTTCAATCTCAGGTTGTTGGTTGAAGCAGGTAATACCATCCATGATCTATTGTTACATCAGTGAATTGCCCCAATCCAAACAAGGAAGCACAAACAAATACAACTTGGGGGACTTCAAAGAACAAAGATATATTACTTCTTACATCTGTGTGGACTGGCTGTTTGGTTCTTCTTCTGGTTCTTCCTGGCTCACTTACCTGTCTGAACCTGGAATGTTGGCTGGGGGCAGGCTCGGCTGGGACAGCTGACTCTTCCTCTTAAATAGTGTTTTATCTTGAATGAGGCTAAATTCTGCTGTCTCTCAGGATGGAGACCATGGGACTTTCCAGAGCGAAAGCACGAGCTGCTAGGCCTCTTGAGACCCATTCTGGAAATAATGCAGTATTACTTCTGCTACATTCTAGTCCTCAAAGCTAGCTCCACTCCAAGTCATGCAGGAAGGACTAGAATCTACATGTTAACAGTGGGAACACTGATGTCACATTGCAAAGGGGCATGTATATCCTTATTAGAGGAGTTTCTGACTTTATATTGCAATTTAAAACAATCATGTACATATATCATGAAATCTACATAGACTGTGCTGAGTGGCTTTTTCTTCCATTATTTTTTATGAATGAGGGGTACATGGCATTTCAGGTATTTGTTTTGCATTTTGTTGTCAGCCTTTCAGAAGAGTTTATTGCTAATTTTTGACATGTTATTAAAATAGAGCTCCTTTTTGTGTTGTGGTCCATGCAAGCAAAGCAAGCCAGCAAACCACATTTCTTTCAAGTGAAAATGATAATTCTGAGGTTGGTCTGTTTAGATTGTGAGGATATCTTCAAATAATAGAGCACATGCACTTTAGTTTTGAGCGACCATAATGACACATAATAAATGAGTCTTCTTTGATTTAATATGTATTAAGTGTTAGGAAATACCTGACATAGAGTAACCAGGAAATGATGACCAGTGTATTTTCCTAAATAGATGGTAACTCTGGTAATTTGCAGATCCTGTCAGCATAAACCCATTAGTACTACTGGAAAAGTTACTCATAACACATGCCCTTTTGAGTAACGATTGGTATTAATTATACAATAAGTCATCTGAAACCCTTGGGGCCAGATATATCTCAAAATTCAGAGTCTTTCATAATTTAGAAAATGTAATATCATGCGTGTTTCATATATTATTTTTAAACACCTACAAGAATCTGATATAGTGCCCTTAATGAAATATACTGTTTCCACAGTGAAACAAATATTCATACTCTGTGCTAAATAAAGATAGAAAAATAGCCTTGTATTGAAATCAAACTTGTAAATTTTTGGAAAAAAAAATACTTTTGGTTTTCTAAGTTTTTTGGGGTTTGATTATTTATTTCTTATTTATTACTGAATTGTGGATAAGGGATTATGCACCTAAAATAGCTAATATTTTTTGAGTGTTTATTGTGTGCCAAGAATTATTATAAGTACTTTACCTAGGTTAACACATTTAATCCTCACAATAATCCTAAGAAGTTTATTCAATCTTATGCCCATTATACAGATGAGGAACTTGAAATAAATTAGGCAACTTGCTTACATTTACTTGCTTACATACACACTTACTAAGTGTCAAAGTTAGGATTTGAACCTAGGGATCCTGGCTGCAGAGCCTGTTTCTTTAAACACATTTCATTTCACTCATGGAAGATTGCAGACGGAGACAAAAAAAAATGCTACCTTTTTGAATCTCTCTAGAGGCTAGGACCTCCTATTTTCTGAACATCTTTACCACACTGGAAACCTTGCTACAGGCTGTGTATACATTAACTCTTTTATCCCCATAATAAATAGAGGAGTAGATACATATTATCTCACATATGAGTGTCTTGTATGCTCAGGGAAATTAGATCCTAAGCCATACAGCTGATAAAGTATGGGCCCGGAATCACACACAGCAGTATTGGGACCCCCAAATCTCCTGTTGTTGTTTTGGTTTTTTTTAAGATTTATTTATTGTTTTTGACAGAGAGAGAGATACAGAGTCAGTCCTATTCTTTTTATGAGTTCACTGTCCTTTGAGGGAAGGTCTAGATGAGGTTGAAGTAAGGGGTTGGGTGGATAGACCATCCTTATAGCCTCTTCTAATTTGATTGTATTATGTGATTTTATGATAAATTAGAACACCACTTGGTAATCTTGACCTTCTTAGAGCCTCAAGTGACCCTTACTTACAAAACTGTACATTTCCACTTTATCGGAAAATGTGCAGGTATTTAGAGGATCAGAAACTGTTTGTCTGAGTTTGTGATTCCCACCCCCTCCATGATCTAAGCGCCTCTCTTTCTTGTCTTTCCAAATTCCCCAAACGGGCAAAAGGCAGCAATCTTGAGGCTGTTTATATAAAAGAGTTAAGTCCAACTTGGTGTGCATCTTTTAGGTTTTATCCTCTCACACCTAAAAGCTTTATGGGCTACAATAATAAATTTCCAAATAAAAAGTTTTGGCTAATGGACATTTATTTCTTCTCAGTTCTATTATTTAAGTTAAAGAGATTGTCTGACAGCTATATTAAAATAAAGCATTCCATTGAATCATTTGAGTAAAAGAGGTATTTCCATTTGGACTAAAGGAAGTAAAGGTAATATTAAAATATTTGTTGGAAATGCATTGCCATTTATCTTTTTATTTATCCTTTTATAAATCTTTTTCATATTTCACCAGATTTCACCAGAATTTAGGGTGACTTTAGAAAAAGAAGTCTTCATATAACAGGAAGTCATGAAGTAGAAAAAGAAAAATAAATACTTTTTTAAAAAGGTGCCTATATGTGTTGTTTTTTTTCTTTCCGAAAGAAGAGAATATCACAAATTTTCATTTGCAAAACTTTGTCAAGTAATATTAAAAATGTGCGAGTGCTTGATTGTAAAGAACAGACTGTAGGAATGATGTGAATGTCTAGGATGTCCATCCATTAAGTAACAACCTATTTATCTTGCATGGTCAGGGATTTACCGGTAAGTGACTTATATATTAAACAAATAAGCAAATGATGCATATAGCACTAAGTATGTGAGCTTTTTTTTTAAAGAGAAAACCTAATTGGAAGTATCTTAAAAGTAAATGCAATAGTATCATCCCTTCTCTTAAGTACAGGAATATCCTTGAATAATATCATCAGCCCTAAGCAGAATGGGTATCTGGGATTCTGGCAGAATACATAACTGAACATACAAATATCTGTACAGATGCAGAGCTGTCTTCAAGTGTCTTAACGATTCCAGTGCTCTTTAATAATGATGCCTCTAATGATTTCTGAGTTGTGTAGGATGGCTTCTGGAGACATTAAATGCCTCTATAAATCTGAGCTTTCCCTGTTATTCTGATGATTCTATGATGTTTTGTCTGTCCGTCACTTCTTGTTGAGGTCATTGCAGCAGCATCTTCAACCTATCCACTCGCCTATGCTGCATTTCAAGAATGAACACATTTCTTTTTGAGAGAAAGAACTCAACTTCTGATGTTAGTTATAATTTCCTTTACCTTAGGAAATGTGTAGTTTTAGGGAAGCTGTGCTATTTTTTTTTTTTTTTTAACTTGTCAGATTAGTGACTGTGGCATTTCCTATCCTGCTCAGATATGTTGTTGTTTTGTGGGGTGTTTTTTTTTTTTTTCTTTCTTTTTGTTCTTTGGAGACTATCTTTTTCTTTTGGCTATGGGTAGCCATAATTGACCTCCAAATATTTCAGCTGTTCACTGTTACGAAGGCACAATATGGTGTAATAGGACGCACTAAAGCAAAAGTCAAATATCTGTTCTTCAACCTCAGCTCATGCATAGACTGGACCCCTCACTGGTTCAATCCTTTTCAGTTGTGATGATTAAGTAAAAGGGGTGATATGTGGGAAAGTACTTCATATGTTATCAGTTGTTCTAAAATTGTTTGCTATTATGATAGCTTAAAACTGTTCTTTCAGAGATGCCGGGATGGCCCAGTGGGTTGAGCACTCACTTTGCAGCCCTGAGGTCCAAGTATCAAGTCCCGGTCCTGGCCCTGGCCCATGTGAACCCATATGCTGAACTGTGGTGTGCTTCCCATGTGCGTGGGGGTGGGGAGGTGGGGACAGTTTTGTTCCTACTGGGACGATCTTCCATGTAGGAGGCCCTTGGTTTGGCCCCTGGCTCACACGTGTGTGCTTCCATGCAGGAGGCCCCCAGACCAGTTTCTACCCTGCGCGGCCCCCACCCACCTGTGTGGAATGAAACCATGTCTAAAAGCTAATGATGTACAACTATGGAGACTGCTCTGGGCCCTCCCCATTCTCTCTCTGTCTCTATCTCTGTGAAACCAATAAAAACTAAATCTTAAAAAAAAAAAAAAAAAGTACTTTTAAGAGGTAAATTAACTTTAACTTTATGTCTAAGGAAGAACTTTATCCAAAATGATGTAAGGAATCTAGTAAATAGTATAACTAAGTAAAAATGAGGAACTCTGCAAATAATGCTGAAATAGCAACAAGATCTAATGGAAATCATTTCTACTTCCAGTCGTCATAAGAATTAATATTTCAGCAGTGGTGGCTCTAGTGAACTGACTTTGTTGTGGAAAATGCTGATAAAGAATATCATTATATTTTTTATTGATTCACTCTATACTAACTAATAAGAGTTGTGATTAGCTATTTCCCATTTTTACTCTGGTCAAAATTAAAGGAAATATTAGTAAATTAAAGCATGAAATAATGTTCTCAGATATTGAAAACACATTATTCAGTGAAATACTGAAAGACTAAGAAGTATTACTGTAGAAGGTCTGCCTCTATAATCCCACTCACATACACAAAAAAAGGACATTTTATGAGTATATCTTTTATGAAAGAAAGAAAGAAGTATATTTGTTGATTATTTAAGACCCTATATAGCCTTTATGTTTTTGAAGATTTATACTATATACTTGAACAATTGAAATAAGGAAATATAGAAAAATAAGAAAATATAGAAACATGGAAAGTTACTTTCACATAGACCTCCCCTTAATAAATTGTACCATACTACAAATTGCATTTGGTAGTCATTGGTATTTCTTTTGAGGATTCGAGTCATCAAGATTGGAAGTTTTGATTGCATGTGATGAATCTCTTCTAGCCTTTCTTGATTATTTTCTAAATTTGATGACAAACACTACAACATGTCTCAGCCAATTAGTCTTGTCAACTTCCACTGTGGTCCCCAATCAAGTGTTTGACTTTGGAAATGACAGGAGATCCTTATTAAAAGCCATGCTTCTTGGATAGAGATGAGGCAGCCCACATATTGGGCAGATAGATGGCAAAGAAGACAAGCTACTTCTCATTAAAAGCAATAAAGGGAAATCAATTTTAGCAAGAAGTAACCCAGACTACGAAGTGAATTCTGAGGGAAGAATTGAAGACTGTCTTACATCCAGTTGTTTGGAAATTGAGTCAATATAAATGATTATAATTTCTTATCAGTGGTAGGGAGTTCAGGTACACAAGTTAAAGGACAAGTAAGAAGAGTTTTTAGAGTATTCATGTAACACTATGTGCTATCTCTACATACATCTCAAACAAAAAAAAAAACAGGGTGCTGTGAATTTCAAACTAGAATTCAAACTACTAAAGCAGCCACGTGTATAAGTCATTGCATAAGTAAACTGACACATGCTGTGAGACTTCAGTAAACTGACAGAGATAGTGGGAGACAATTCTGGGTCATTTCTGCAGGCGATGACCAATTCATAGATTTTTCCTATTCTGGTAGCTAAATTCCTGATTATTGTCCTGAGTTCTTGCTAGACACTATCAAAAGGAAAAAAGAGAAGTTTGAACTTGTTAAAGCAGTGAAAAAAAAAAAAAATCTTTAGAGTAAAAAATAGATCTGATCTGTACTTTGCATTTTTATAAAGGTTTTTTTTTTTTCTTCCCCGGTTTAAAGCATTTAGGTCAGCTTGAACTAAACAAAATAACCCAAGATAGGAAATATTCACAAAGAACTCACAGGTTGCTCATTTAAACTAACTATAATAAGATTATAAAATCCACACATAAAATTTGTCAATAGTTTGATTTTTTAATGCATCTAAAATATGTGTTTGAGAGACACAGAAGGGATTTAGCATGAAGAAATGAATAGGCAAGTGCTTTTTCTTTTGAAGATAAAATTCATAGGATCTGCCCACTTAGAAGTCAAATATTGCATCATGTGCAACTACAATAAATAATTATCTTTGCATTTTACCTTTGGGAGAGAGGAGAATGATTATAGATTTCCTATGAAGAACACTGGCATTTATTTGTAGAATTCTCAGCACACAATATAAAAATCTTAGGCCACAGTGATCCAAAAAAGTCAATGGGCTGACAAATGTCACTATTTCAGTTTTCTACCACAGAAGGAAAAAATGACATGCAACGTTCCATTACCTTATTGAGGAGGTTTGGCAGAGTAAAACTTTTCAATCCTGTACAAATTATTACCAAAATAGGGTGTAGTATGTGGAGACAAAAGCAGAGCATATAAATACATTGAGAATAATTTATCCAAACCCCTCTTCTGGTTTAAATGGAAAGCTGCCCAGGATAATGTACATGTAAATTTTTACTAATTCCATTTGTTGTGGATTTATTTGCAGAGATCAGAAATTGTTAGTCTTCTTTTAAGTTCCAACCCTTGTAATAAAATGATAGCTTATGATATAAGTTGGAGCACAGCCATATCATGTTCTTTGTTTGGCAATAAAAATAAGCTATAAAATATATTAAATAAAACCCTAGATGTTATTTTCTTAGAATCTGTTGAGGTGGAACACTCTCTTTCTCAAACAAAGATAAAGTCTTTAAAAAATATGTTTGTAATAGTAAGAAAATACATAACTATTGTCCAAAGACACACATAATTTTCATCACACATACAGGTATTTCTCACCTGCCATGTTTAGTCTTGATTCCTAAGAATGCTCTAGGTATAGCTTGGCTTTATAGAAATAGAATATATTTTCCATTCCAGTAGGCAAGAGCATTAATTAGGACACATGCTATTTCATCAAAATTTACCCAATACATTGCATTTCACATAATTTCATTCAGCAAACACCTTTGCAAATGTATTTCTATGTGAACACTCAGGGGCTTATCCTACAGCACATATTAGGTCATGTGACATGAAGGGGGTGGGGGATGGGGCTAGGGTGGGGTAGGTGGTGATATTGCTAATATGCTCATACTCATAACCTACTTGTACTTTGCTGTTTTATTTTTTACCACATAATGTGCTGTCAATTTAGGTTCTACTTCTGAGTTGCCCTGATATTTTAGAATGTATTTTAAATATAAGGTTTTGCATATTTGCATTCTATGAATAATGTATAAGCAGGAAAGAATCCAACTGGCAAAAGTACGTGCTTTCTGGGATAATTTATAAATACAAAAAATTATGCATTTGGATTTAATAACTTTTCTTATGCATATGGAAAAATGTATAATTATACAAATATATGTATAAACTCTATTTCTACTTGAGAATATACACAGGTCTCTGTCCTGTAACAAATGCATAATAAATACCTATCTCTTCTATACCCTTAAATTTATTAGTTTGTTCATTCCTCTCTTTCTATAATATCTGAAGTTTTTGCAAAACCTTATCTTTAATGGGCAGGAAATGAAAACTGTTCTATAGGACAATGAACTGCAGAATGTTGAAAAAAGAGCAGTGATATGGTAAAGAACATATATGTGTACATATGTGTGCATATATGCACATGTGTGTGATGTGTGTGTATGTATATATACATACACATTCCTTCTCCTATGTCCCCATTTTGTACCAATCAGGAAGCCTGTTGAGGAATGTCCAAGTCTAATGGCACCTTCTTCTTGAATTTCAGATTCAAGACCTCTTCCAGATGTAGCCCTGACTGGGAAGTGCACCCGAGAGTGTGATGAGTATGGCCACTCAGACTCCTGCTGGATGCCGGTCCGCACTTCTCCAGAGAGGAAGAAGAGCCAGCCCAAACTCTCCACTTTCATGCCTGTGGATGAACGAGGAAGCCAGGAAAAGCTGGCCAATGGCGAGGCTGCCATCATGGGCGACCGCAACAGAAACCTCCTGAACAAAAAGTTGACCTCATCCTATGAGACCTTCAGTGCAGCTAGTTTCAGCAAAAATGAGGAAGCCAACCCTGAGGATATTCCCCTGACAAAAACAGGGGAATACAAGCCATCTCCTGTCAATACTCTCACTAGAAGAGAAGTTTACCTGTAGGCTATAAAAAAAAAAAAAAAAAAAAAGCAACAGCAAAGTTCTTTTCACGTATGAAAAGGAGAATAAGGGGCAAAAAACCTTACAAAGCAAAACGGTTTAATCAAAAAGAGGGGGCTACCAAAGAGACAAAGCTTTGCCTGCCACTTCTGCCTCCACATCAGGCCTTTAGGGATACTGTTAGCCTGGTTGTAATGTACAATGTAGAAACCATCCTTGTTGCTTGCATGTCTGACCCCCTCACTGATTCCCCATACCCGCTCTTCCTCTTGCCCCTCCCCCTCAAAAAAAAAAAAAAAAGATGGTTGCAAGTTTCTGTCATGGTAATAAGCCTGATTAGCAGAACACAACACATTATCTCATTATCTCTAAACTGAAGCATGATTTTAGTCACTTTGATTTAGTTCGAATGTCACCCGGCTGGTCAAAAAGAAAAAAAATCAGGTTAAATATATTTCAGAGATGCCATCAGAATATGATTAATCAACATCAAAAGCAATTGACAGAGTCCCACTAATGATAGTCTTATAAAGGGAGGCTCTATAAGAAGCGTTTGGGAAGATCACAGTTATAAAATATTCTATAAAAGACTGAGATTTAAACAACACCCAGTCTCCAAATTGGCATAGGTTATTCTTTTCAAGTGAAGACCACCAAGTTCAAGTCCATACATTCACTGAATATTCTTATTATATGCTCATTCTTGACCACATGTATCAATTACACTAATTATAATTTGTAAAAATTACATGTATTTTTCAGAAAAGCATCACTATTTTCAACTAACTGGGACATTGTGTCATTAAAAGACCAAAGATCATATGGAAGATCAGGGATATCATGAAGTAGATTTGGTCTTGACATGGAAATCCATTAAACGACAAAAACAACTGAACCTGTTCATGCACAGAAACACTCAGACACTGGTTTTACATTGCTACGATACTCAGAAAACATGTATTTTCTTTGGATTTTATTTGAAAGTACAGAAAATGAAAGATTAATGAGGTATATTTTTGGTATTCTAATAGTTAATTGCGGTTCAAGTTTATTTTCAAAAACATATTGTCAGGAAAGATTCCACTTTTTAAAATCATATTTGTGGGTAAGGAGGGAAAGAGATACATTGGCATGCTGTCTTATAAATTAAGTGCACTGTTACTGTTTTAGAATCCGGGTATGCTTGCTGGTCTTACTTTCCACTTTTCAAATTATCAGTTGCATTATTTTTTTTATGTGTTCAGTGCACAATTCCATATAACACCAGTGCATTAATTTTGAATCCTGTGCAATATTGTACTATTCTGAGACTCACAGTGTTGATATAAAGTGACACTTTAATTGACTATGTCACTAATATGATTTGAACATTGTTTAATAGATATCCTAAAACAAATCCGGACTACAAATGAAAGAAAAGAGTCCTGGGCAGTGCCATATCTCGTAATATATACATCTCAAAGTTTGAAAACATACAGTTTTCTCAGTGTAATAAAAAGAAACAGAGTATATAGATTTTGAGTCACTTGCTAGTGTAGAGGATGAGTTAATGTAATTGGGATTTGAACTGGGACATTCAAATGAAAGTGACAATCCAGGGACAGAATAGGGGATAACAGGGAAAAGAGCAAACGTTCCTATCACTGAATGTTTGTAACCTGGTTAAGGAACCTTGATAACTCTCTAGCAAACTGTAAAAACAATGTAGCTTTGGGTAGTTTCATGCTTTGCAGAATTTCTTAGACTATAAAGTGAAGCAGCCTGGAATACAGGTTGTTAATTCACTCTAGGCCATTGAAATGCTTACCTTTGAAAACCACTTATCTGTTTAGTGGGGTACTCTTTTGGGGTCATTTCATGATCCTTCGTACACAGAGTTTTCATTTTGATGTTAGTTTATGTATAATAGTTAGGATGAAAGAAGATACATAGTTGAAACAAAAACGTGAGACTAAAATATCAATGATTGAACATGTTTGTGTTTAATTATTATTTACATTATGGAAAAATGCAATTCTAGTACTTTGTTAGGAAACTGCATTAAAGCAGTTCTGCCTTGTATAATCTGTAAGTACCTATTAAGACAAAATACTTCTAAAGATACTTATAAAATGTATACATATTTTTTCTTGCACGTTACAAAGGAAATACTCAATTGCATAACACAGGTGTTCAAGAAGCTTTTTTAAAAGCATTTTTTCTCTTTCTTTCATGAGACATTTGAAAACATTAGATAGCTCATTCCATTTTATCTTAAAACTTTTCTGTTGTCTATAAAGCTAATACAGGTCCTACTAGACCTTCAGATTAATTGGATCCACATTCCCCAGTGACCTTTGCACCACGTTCAAGACATCCATGTCATTGTCATTTAACTTGTGAGCCTCTCTTTAGAACTAACATGGGTGTGAAAGAATAAATTCAGTGTACTGTAAGTATTCACAGTAATTCTAGTAGAATTAGCTATCATAACATGTTTATTATATAATGATCTGGCATGACACAGAAATATATTTTGTGTTTCTATTACTTTTATTATGAATAGGTTAAATATGGTGCCACTCCATATATAGAGTGCTTTTAAAAAAAATCAATAAAAAGGAACAAAAAAAATAAATGAGTGAATGCAAAATAAGCAACTGTGCCTTTTATACCTGTTGTTACGGTAAAAAAAAAACGGTTGTTGGGTTTGGACAATGAGGGGAAATGGGCTATTCCCAACTTTTTTGATCCTGTATATTTATCCATGTTTATTTTCTGAAAATAATAAATGATATATTTAAAAAAAAAATTGCCTTCTGATAAACTCAGATAATGGACCAGTCTGAAATATCATTCATTCATAAGGCAGAATTAAGGCTTTAATATGGGCTGCTTAATTCTGACTAGAAGGCTAAAGCATTCAGTAACACAGGAAGATATTATCAGGGGTAAAATCAGTCCATCTTGCAAGATACAGTACTGACTTAGAATTTTTATTCTTTATTTCCATTTTTGTTATTTTTTCTTTAGCTGCTGTTTCATTTTGGTTGTACAGTATATACCATACTTCTCTTCTGTACAGAAGAATCAAAAGTGAAGTTTGCATGCATTATACATTAGGACACATTTATAAATTAATGAGTAACTATATAAATTTATGTCTTTTAAAATGTCTGTAGCTTCAGTCTAAATTCCAGTGTTCATTCTGAACCTCCAGATATCATTTCTGTATGGTTTGTGACTGGCCTGCTGCCTGAGTTTCAGAAAACAAGGGAGGCATTATTTTTATGGGGTGAGGACCTAAGATGCTACTGAAGATGTCTGGCTGAAAGGCTACCCTAGGAAGCTGTTTCATAAGGAAGGAAAATAAAACACACAGACCAGAAGAAACTGCCAAGAATTAAACAACCATCCCAAACCAATCAGGAGAAAGACCTATGTAGTTCTGAGTTATGGTGCCAGCGATACATATATATATGTGTCCTTAAGGGGAAAAAAAAAGAGTGAAGATGACCATGAATATTATAAAGCTTCTGAGTTGTGACCCAGGCAGAGGTGTATGTAACAGCTGAAGGAAGGTATCATTTTCCGAGCTACCTAGGGTTTACTTTCAGATGACTTTTCCTACATTTTAAAGCACTTGCATTCAGTGTGGTACGATCTATTTGTAATGTTAATCATTGACTATTGTTCTGCTACTTGGATGTTGATAGTGAAGCAGAGAACAATTTGTCATCGTTTATTATGAGTCACTATGCACGCAACTATGCTAAACATGGCGAAATGTATTAAACACTCGTCCAACTATTTATGAAATACTTTACATAATTTAATTTGATTTTGTACAGTTTTATGTAAATAAATTGCTTGTCACTTTTGTCTCTGCAGATTAAAATATAACATGGTCAAATGGTTTCACACTTGTAAGTGTATTTCTCTGTTGATAGGTAATGCAGTTGTGATTGGACGAGAAGTGAATGGATGCATGTACCAGTTCAATTTAAAATCGTTTGATTTCTGCTAAATTGAGATATAGTAAAGAAAAGAATGCTGCAGCAATTGTTGATTTGTGTGGCACTGTGTGTAACTGTCATAATACTTTGCCTTATAATGGAATGAAATTTAAATTTGTCAGTTTCGTCAAAATAATTCCTGAGACAGTTTCCTAGCTGGCTTTTAAATATTAAAAGAACTTCTCATCGTTAATGTAAAGATTCATTTTTTTTTCAGGTGCTACCTAGAGAAATTTAAGATAAAATTATTTTTAAGTCAAATTGCATCTCTTTAAAGGCACATCTGCTTGTTTTAAATCTAAAGCAATGTCCAAATACAAAATACGAAAAAAGTTAGAGACTTGAAAACAAACAAACAAAAACATACCATGTGAGATGTAGAGGAAAAACCTGAAGCAGAAAAATAGAATTTTGCTTTATTCATTTTTCTTTTAGTTAAGCTTTCTGCGCTTGTTATATTTTTTCAGTCATCTGCTATCTTTATTTTTTAATCACTCCATTTACTTTTCTTTTTACCAGTTTACACACCAAACGGTAACAATTATTTTATTTATTTATTTATTAAATTGCTATCTATTTAAACAAGCTCATTTTCTTCTCCAACCTAACTAAGAGATTTAACATGGAAAGGAAATATTTTCTACATATAATAATAGATTGCATAGAAATTTTGTCCCATCTCCCAATAGTACTGCTAAAATCTACCTATGTGGAAAAGCAGACATTCTAAAGAAACTTGCTTTTCTCTAAAATATTTTCCTCTTTCTTGGATAAAATTTCAAAATACTTTATACAGAATGACATATTTTTTCTTAACTGAAAGATGTGTTTGTAAATTGATTTTGGCTGGTAGGTACTCTTCCTTCTCTAAAGAAGGACTTAAGAGTGGATATGGTGAGAAAGTCTTCTCCAGTTGTAATGAGGTGAATTATATGCACTTTCATTTGGCTACTTATTTTCTAATGGTGAGAATCACCACATACTCAGAAATCAATGGAATGGTGCGTAAAATGAAATCACTATGTCTTCTTCCTTTAAACTCTCCATATAGATTTGACAAATACACTTCTCTTTACCCTTGAAATTGCATACCTAAATGAAAACGTTAAAAACAGAAAATCACAAACATGCAAAAAATACATAGATACACTTTAGGAAAAAGAAAAGCATGAAACAGGCCAAGTTACATTGCTCACTAGGTTTAAGTTTGATTATTCTACCATCTCCGAATCATTGGTAGAGTTCCAACAGTTATTACTTAGAAATTTTGCTTAGCACAATGGCCTGGTTACACAGTACCTCACATTTATAGCTCACCTAATGACTTACAAGTAGTTTTGTAAGATTTAGCCCCAAATTCCCACAATACCTGCAATATAAGCTGTAGAAACTGCTAAGCCACTGTGAAAGTGAATTTTACTTTTATTACGTAAATAATTCTTAGATTGAATATAAATTTGAACACTGCAAGTTCTACCATATCAACATTTTTCCTCTACTTACTAGCTTATGAACCAATCTAAACATTTGCATCACTTAGAGGAATGACAAGAAAAAAGAAGACTCTTCATTTACCTAAATAAAATAAGCATCCAGGAAAGTGGGGATTTGGGGCTGGAGGCACAAATTATGCAAATCAACAGATAATTATCTTCATTTGACATTACACAACATACTCTGCTGAGCATTGTTAACTTGTATGAGATTTCTGATAGCAAACTGTAGATCTTGAAAACATCGTAACCTAATTTCTTCCTGTTGAATACCCTGACAATCTTTTTGGTGGACTCTGGATAGTCAGCCAAAGGGTTAGGGGCTTGAATAATCACTATCAATAGTCAGTACTATCAAAATTGATTGGATAATTATAGAATTCCCAAATTTACTTTGGTTTCAACAGACTAATATTTCAAAGAAATCTGTTTATTGAGTTTTTAGCTTGCCTCTTTTTTTCTTTTTACATTTAACCTTTTTCTGTCCCCTGAAAGCTCTTGGCCAATCTCTAAATTACTTGCTCTGTGTTTTGTTTCCCTTTTATCCCCTTTCAAAAACAGGCCTGATTTTCCCTGCAGGTGATGAGATGTTCGCTAACCAGGGACTAGAGAATTTGCAATCCAATCAGCTTTATTTTAATGGAAATTTACAGTATCACTACAGTAAGCTTTTCAGGTGCAGAGTAAATAGAGATTGAATTTTACATTTGTTTATTTTTCTCTTATCTTTATCCCTACTTGAATACTTGTTTATAAACTGCATGGAGAAATATGATTAACCAAGATAATATAAAATTTCTAATCTACAGGGAGTGAGAAAAGAATATGAATATAAAATGTAGAAAGCTAAAAATGTATACTCTCCTTTAATCCTAACTTTATTTTTCTTATTGTAGTGCTATTAAATGCAAATTTTATTCATTGATAGACTGTAATAAGTATGACGCACATAGAAATTATTTAGTCTATTTATTGAACCTCCTAGGGGAAGATGTAGAAGATGCTTAAACGTTCATAAATGTA
This sequence comes from Craseonycteris thonglongyai, assembly GCA_004027555.1. Taxonomy (NCBI): domain Eukaryota; kingdom Metazoa; phylum Chordata; class Mammalia; order Chiroptera; family Craseonycteridae; genus Craseonycteris; species Craseonycteris thonglongyai. Next base: position 34,129 of record PVKE010010830.1, read on the forward strand.
GAATTTGCCACCAATACTCTCAGATGGTACTAAACAAAAATTATAGTTTACTTGTGATATTTAGTTTTATTTTATTCCATTGAAAGTTATGATTCAGGAAGGTCATAAGAAAGATGCATGAGGCCAACAGAGAAATGCCAAATATAATATTACAAGTTAAAATAGGTTTTCAGGGGATGCCGGGTTAGCTCAATAAGTTGAGCACTTGCCTTGCAACCGCCAGGTCTGGGGATCAAACCCCGGCCCTGGCCAGTGCGCAGCTCCATATCCACCTTTGTGAAGAATGAAACTATGTTGAACCTAATGATATACAACTGTGGAGACCTGGGCCCCTCTCCCTTCTCTTCTCTTTCTCTGAAACAATAAATTAAATGAATGAATGAATAAAACAGGTTTTGAAAAAACAGAAATGTTAATGAGCTTAATTTAAAAAAATAGTCCACTGATGAAATATCCGATTAAGCAATCTGTAAAAAAAGAGATGAACAGATATTTTATTTTGATAATCTAGCTGAAAGTACATTACAATATTCCAGACTTAGTAAAATTAGCAGTAACTTGATAGAATAATGTGGGGTTTTTTATAAGTGTGTTTTATACAATATTAAACAGAACATTTTTATTACAGTTTTATGGATTATTATGAAAATTGACCATATATTTAAATCATTTGGTAATATACTCACAGAGAGGAAATGAGGACCAAAAAAAAAAAAAAAAACTAGAAAAAACATAAAGAAATGAAGAAGGTAGATGACTTGCTCATTTCTATATAGTTTAGCGCCTGTCTTTTAGAGAGAAATAATGATTTGAATGCTTTTTCAGACTCTACAGTATAGCAGGAATATACCAGAAAAGTATTTCTTAAACTGGAGCTTGTGGTCCAGTGAAAGACTACAGAATTTTAGAGATCTGGGTGTTCTCTGAGAATTTTTATTTATTTATTTATTTTTTAATATATTTTTATTTATTTATTTTTATTTTTGACAGAGAGCAAGAGATACAGAGACAGAGAGAGAGAGAGAACTGAACTGGGGGAGCTTCCAGTTCAGCATATGGTTCCACACGGGCCGGGGCCGGGACTCGATCCTCGGTCCTCGGTCCTCAGTCCCCAGTGATGCAAAGTGAGCGCCTACCCCACTGAGCCATCCCGGCTTCCCCAAATTTTTATTTTTAAATTTTTAGTTTCATTAATATTATGATCAATGTGATCTTTCAGTATAGTTTTCAGTTATTATTCTCAATTGGAGCTGAATTTAATAAAATCTTTATAGGTCAATATTTATTCATCCATTGTATAAGTAATTATGTTTTCTGGAGTCCAAAAGGATTTTTATTTTCCTTTATAGGGGTCCATATTTTATGAAGTTGTGAGAAAACACAAGCCAGAGGATTGGATACAAAGCAAAGTTTTAGACAACGTGAATGAATGATCAGACTAGAAGATGTCAACATATACAGAGGTTGAAAAACTTTTTCTGAAAGGACTAGATAGCACATATTTTAGGCTTTGCAATTCATGAAGCACAACCAAGGATATTGTGCAGTTACTTATATGACAAGATAGAAAAAAATTGCCAGATTTTTCTCCAATCATTTAAATGCAAAATAACATTCTTATCTGAGGAGACAAAGCAGACAGTGGGTTAGATTTGTGGATTATAATTTGCTGATCCTAGTGTATACCAAAAACTACTTCAATTGACACTAATTTTAGATTTCAAAAAAATAAAATAAAAAAATAAAAAAATAAAAAATTTTAGATTTCATCACTGAAATTTTTCTTCTTATACTTCAATTAATTATGTACCTGTTTGACCACCACAGTGCTGGTGAATGACTTTGCCCAGCAAAGTCACTAATAATCACCCTCAAAGATTAGATTATTTGGTTATCCTACTTATCAAGGTTATTCCTTCCTATTGACTGACTTTGTAAAGACTCTCATCCCTAGATCACAGAAGGTCAATGCACTCTGTCAGAGATACAATACAAGACAATGCACATAAATCCTCAGGCAACTCTAAAAAACTCATAATATTTTCAATGTAAGAATCATCATCACCATCTCATTAAAAATTTTTTTAAAAACTGTCTTATTCTGGAAATTCTCAGTTTGGTTTAGAATTGGTAGATTTACTTTTTTTACATTGGAGCAAAAGCTTTAAACATACTTTCATTTAAATGACATAGATAAGGGCTCATTATACCATGTTAAGGTAAAATAGCGTAAAGTTTTGTATTTAGAGTGTGTTATCTACAAAATAAGAAAGAAGAACTACTGTGATGAATGTAGTGGAATTCTAGGAATGGGGTGAATTTTGTTCCTTTTTTTGTTTTCCAAATTGAATACATGAATGTGTTTTACAATAGCAATATAAAAAATGGCACACAAGTATTCTAAAATAATGGGCAGTTAAGTGAACAAACTTAAGAGTAATAAAAGAAACAATTTAGTTTTAAAACATTGAACACTTTTTATTTAATGATACCTCCAAAGGAAATTGTATTTAAAACAAAAACAGGTTATCATTGTAAGTGTGACATTTGACATAAGCTATTTCTCATTTTATTAAAGTGAATATGACATACTGAATAACTTCAGAGATTGTTACTTCCAAACTAGAGCAAAAAAAAATTTTTATGTGAAGTCTAAATATGAACACTTCTAGCCTCTATATTAAATGTGAACTGTATATTTTGAGAAAAATAACATAAAACCATGCAGAAAACAATTGACAACTACAGTGAACCTATTCTCTAAGGATTGACCAATATAGAAAACATGGATAGATGCTTTGGTATGTAAATTGAATTGTTTCAATATGAATTCTCCAATATGAATATTTCTGAAACATCAATATGAAAATTATTATGGATTTTGACTATATAGTAGTTAGGGCAGTCTGCTTTTGTTAAACCTCCAGAAATGGAGCTATTGAAAAAGCTACTATAAAAAGCTATGCCTGGTCTACTAAACAGTCAACACTCTCATTCATTAAAATAATCTGGGAGCATAATTAAGAAAAGAGAAGAGGTTTTCCAGTCATGAAGGACAGGTACTTCCATGCCAGACATAGTTTAAGAAGTAAAAAGGAAAGAACATTTAAGATTGCTACAACGTTGGAAAACTTACATCAAGGTTCTAGATGTTGTCAGCGAAGGGAGAGTAAACAGGGTAAACAATATATGTAGTCCATGTCTAACACACTCATCCTTCAGTGAGCCATTTGTCTTGTAATACTAGCTCTACGTTAAGTACTGGAAGGCGTAGAAAGGTATTTGGTGTGCTGACTTCTTAGCTCCAATTGCCTGGAATATTCCAGGCTTTTTATTTTTATTTATTTGTTTGTTTGTTTGTTTGTTTATTTATTTATTTATTCTGTTTTTCTCCATCTGTTCTCAGATAAAAACAAATAATATAACAGATGATTTGACTTTTCTCTCTGCTTAGGATTCCTATGTACATCTCAGCCAGCATTGTGTGATCCTCACACTTAAAGGCTCTAAGTTACCAGAGAAACACTCCCACTGACTATAAATGGAAGTCAGACAATCATAATGATAGTGTCACAGGTGGAAAAATAATCTTCACTCTATTGTAATCAGAACCTAACACTGACAAAGAATCATACATTGCTTTGGTGTTTCAATGAAGAAAAAAGCATCAATTTATACTTAACTTTTCAAGAATAGGAAGATATGTAAATAGAAGATCTACCGGTAGTACTCAGGTTTAATTTTAACCTGAGTTTCAAATAGAACAAATTATTCAGTGTAGTGGATCGGTGCCAAGTTATCAGAAGTTCATTTGGAATGACATTTGCAATGCTTATTTTCATCAGGCTCATGAAGAAAAGGCCGTGCTCTCTGAACTACTTACTCCCCACAGCATAATGGCAAAGAATTCCCAAAGCATCACTCTTTCCACACCGAATAAAAGAAACTATCATAGAGGAGTCAGGCAGAACATATTTATTTCACTCACCGTGGTTCACTTCTATCTAGAAATGTCTAGATGTTTCCATTAGCTTCAATTTTTTTTAGCTGCAATTATATTCAAATTTAACCAATACATAAGTTTTGGTTATAATTGTGTGAAGCACAATGTAATGTTCAAGATTCAAACAAGAAAGTACATTTTGATAATATCTCAGGGGTGTGATGGAACTTCTCAGTCTTATCCAATTATTTCCAGAAGTGAAACAACTTTCTGGAGATGTCAGCTCTTAAAATGCTTAGTGTCATCCTGACTTTTAAAGGTGTTTCTGCTCTTTTTCAAACACATAAAGATAATTTAATTCAGGACACAGTTTCATTTGTCGTGAATTTACTGTATTATATTCTGGCAGAAAAGGTGCTAATACAGCTATTTCCCCTCAACTATTTAACATTGTTCATTTCCTCCAGGAAAGGTGGATGTAATTTATGAACTTAGCAAAAATGTATGAGATACATCAAACACAATGATAGATATTTGGGGTAAAGTGGTGAGGAAGATATGAGTGGTCCCTACTCTTATGGAGTAACAATATAGGTGAGAGGTATACAGTGTAAATAAACATTAAAACTGATGAGAACCACACAGCACAACCATACAGTTTTTGGTATGTTTATTAATGATAAAATAAGTTCTATAGAATAACTTCTGGAGCATTTATCTTAGATTTTTGCAGTAGAAATATATACTCAAAGAGACATACAAGGCAAAGAATAAGGATGGACAAATGGAAATAAAAGGTAAAGAAGTTTTCAGACAAATATAACTGTGTATAAAAAGACCATGGATGAGCCATATGGGAGGCACTATATTGTACAACTAAAACTAATATAACCAATACAAGATTGTACACCAACTATACTCAAAATAATTTCTTTTTAAAGTAAAAATAAAGGGGATGCCAGGATGGCTCAGCGAGTTGAGCGCTTGTTTTGCAGCCCCAGGGTCCAAGGAGTGAATTATGACCCCAGCCCATGTGGACCCATATGGTGACCTGGGGTGTGCCCTCAGTTCAGTTCTTGCTGGGAGGAGCTTCCCATGCAGAAGGCCTTAGTTTGGCTCCCTCCCTGGTGTGCGTCCCACGTAGGATGCCCCCAGCTTGTGGGGACATGCCTCCCGTGCATAAGGCCCTGGTCCATATCCTGCTCTGCACAGCCCAAAGCCCACCTGTAGAATGAAACTATGTAGAAAACTAACAACACGCAAATGTAAAGATTACTCTGGGCCCTCTCCCTTCTCTCTCTCTCTCTGCCAAAAATAATAAAAATAAATATATATTTTTTAAAAGTAAAAGAAAAGAAAAAAGGCCAGGAGGTCTAAGAGATCAGAAAGATTTGAGGAGTTGAGAGAATGGAGAAAATAATGGAGGATTGCATATGCATGTACTTTGGGGGTACAGAGTGATGGGTGAGGAGTGAATGTAATGGAAATAGTGGCTAAAAGGGAATGAACCCCAGAAGTTTGCTGTCTCCCTGAAAAAAAATCTGAATATTTTATAATCAAATAATTGCATTATTTACTGCCTTTCTGTTTTAAGAAGCTAAGTAATTTTTAAGTTATCTCGGTAATTGTGAGAACTAAGGAAGTTCAAGGTCCGTATCAGCCACTGAATCACTATCCTCAGGTAGCTGAATGGTTCTTCGTTATACCATCCCATTTCAACACTTCTTTTCATCTCCTAACTGCCATAGATCCCTTTATCTCTTCTTGGCCACTGCTGAGTCTTGGCTCATTTCTATCTGTGCTGCCATTCCTGTTCTTGTGGCTAATAGTTGTATTTTTCTAATCATGGTCTGTCTAATATGGTAGCCACTAGCCACATGTGGCTTCGTAAACAGGAATTGAGTTCAACTACCATTCTTCAGTGTCTGTTCTGTTATGGTCTGACTGAGTCAGGCAAAATGATTGAGTTCCTAGTTTGATGGTCTTTCAACTGGCTGCTTTCAGGTCATTGTGCTACAGTTGGTGGAGTCCATGGTGAGATGAAATCAAACGTGATAATTTAACTATAAGGAACTCCCTAAATCTTCTGCTGTTAGTGAAATAATGAAGTCACAGACACCAAATCACACATATATTTCTTTTTACCAAATATTTGCAGCTATGCTTAATGCTGAAGATACAAAGTTGAATAAGACATGCCCATGAATTCAAGAAATGCGTTAGTTGAAACACTGATAAAACTATAATTATAACTACTGCAGCAGAGAAATGATTCCTAGGACATTAAAAAAATAAAATAAAAAAGGCCTGGTTGGGGCAGCTAGGAGGTTAATAAGGAAGATTCATTAAAGGTTAACATGGAAAAATTCAGAGGAGTTAAACAGACAATGAGAGGACAATTAACATTCCTAGCACAGAACAACAACTCTGAAGATTAAATGTAAAGATACAGAGAAATCAGAGGTTTTGTCTGCAATAGTTCAGTATTGACTGCAATGTGAAGGTGGGACTCAAGTCTCATAATACAGTATCCCATGATATAGCAGTCTTGTGTCTTACTTTTTTTTCTCTCTTTTGATTACAGTTGACATCTGATATATTAGTTTCAGGTGTACATTGTAGTGGTTAGATCTTTATATAACTTACAAAGTGATCCCCTCAATAAGTCTAGTACTCCCCTAGCACCATACGTAGTTATTACAATATTATTGACTATATGCTTATGATTCAGCAATTTCACTTCTGGGTATTGATCCAAAGAAATTCAAAAGACTAATTTGAAAAGATAAATTCCTGACTTCTTAGTTCATATTTTTATACTGACACTGTATATGTTTTAATCTGTCTTCCATACTGTTTTGATACATACCGTATTTTCCGGCGTATAAGATGACTTTTGAAACGAAAAAAAGTCAACCGAAAATCGGGGGTCGTCTTATATGCCGAGTATATCCCGAAAAACGTCTGGATATGCCGCTAAACGAATTTTCCAACTCGATCCCGCACCCATCACTGCAAGGCTGCTCGGACCGCCTCTCTAACTCAGCCAATCCAAGCAGGCTTTTTATGCATGCACATTATACATGTTCTCTACCCGAAGCTACACTGTGTTCTAGTAAAAAGCCTGCTCAGATTGGCCAGAGTCAGAGAGGCGGTCTATTATAACCTTTGAACCTTTGCTTGTTGTGATTGGCTCACCGTGGTACATGCAGTTGCAGCACAGGAACGTTCTGTGTAGCCAAAGCTGCTGTATCAGGACACATGCATAGTAGCTAAATTGACTGTATTAGAGCACATCCAATGGGCTAAAAGGTACAGTGCCTTTATAGGACATTTTGTATGTAGCCAATGCTACAGTATTAGGGCACATACAGTGAGTTAAAAGGTACTGTAATAGAACATTCTGTGTGTAGCTGAAGCTACAGTACTGTATAACCCCGGCCTAAAAGATTAGTGGGTGTACAACAAATGGCTGGTAGAAAAGAACCCATCATGGCTCCAGCAAGAAGAAGGACATTTGAAGCCAGTTTCAAACTGAAAGTTGTAAACTT